>CAUYRH010113021.1:0-27620 GCA_963574655.1 Perodicticus potto | reverse complement strand
AACTGGTTTATTTAATTTAGAAATTATTTTTAGGGTCTGTCTTGTGTTACAATATGAATTGATATTTAATTCCTTTTATGGCTGAATGATAATCTGTTGCATGGATTTTTTTCTTTTCTTTTTTTTTTTTTTTTTTTTTTTGTTACAGAGCCGCAAGCTGGCACCCGGGTTAGAGTGCCGTGGCATCACAGCTCACAACAACCTCCAATTCCTGGGCTCAAGCGAGTCTCTTGCCTCCGCCTCCCAAGTAGCTGGGACTACAGGTGCCTGTCACAACGCCCGGCCATTTTTTGGTTGCAGTCGTCATTGTTGTTTGGCGGGCCCGGGCTGGATTCAAACCCGCCAGCTCAGGTGTACGTGGCTGGCGCCTTAGCCTGCTGAGCCACAGGCGCCGAGCCAGATTTTTTTCTTTCTTTCTTTTGTTTTTTTTTTGAGACAGAATCTCACTTGTTGCCCTTGGTAGAGTGCTGTGGTGTCACAGTTCACAGCAACCTCAAACTCTTGGGCTCAATTGATTCTCTTCTCTCAGCCTCCCGAGTAGCTGGGACTACAACTGCCTCCACAAAGCCTGGTTATTTTATTTTATTTTATTTTATTTAGAAATGGGGGCCCAGGCTGGTCTGGAACCCATGAGTTCAGGCAATCGACACGCCTTGGCCTCCCAGAGTGCTAGAATTACAAGCATGAGCCACCTTGCCAGGCCTGTTATATGGAATTTTATATGTGCATTCATTCTTAGATGGCTAATTGAATAGTTTCCACCTTTTGGATATTGTGAATAATGCTGCTACTGGTGTATAAGAATCAATTTAGTTCCTATTTTCAATTCTTTGGGTTATATACCTATAAGTGGAATGGTTGAATCTTTTGTTAATTCTATTTAATTCAGAAGGGTTTTCTTCAGATATCTTAATTCAAAGGAAACTTTCTGCTTGAATGGAAGAGGTTTTATTTCCATGGAAACGTTCATAGTGTATGAAATTTAAAGTAACATTCACCCTCACTGCTTGTTTTCCTTTTTTTTTTTTTTTTTTTTGCAGTTTTTGGCCCAGGGCTGGGTTTGAACGCCCCCACCTTCACCATATAGGGCCAGTGCCCTACTCCTTTGAGCCACAGGCACCACCCTCACTGCTTGTTTTCTTTTTAGGGAACTGGAAAGTTGCTAAAAACCTATATATGGGGGTGGTGCCTATGGCTCAGTGGGCAGGGCACCGGCCCCATATACCGAGGGCGGCAGGTTCAAACCCGGCCCCGGCCAAACTGCAACAAAAAAAATATAGCTGGGCATTGTGGTGGGCACCTGTAGTCCCAGCTACTCGGAGGCTGAGGCAAGGGAATCGCCTAAGCCCAGGAGTTGGAGGTTGCTGTGAGCTGTGTGATGCCACTCTACAGACAGCACTGTACTGTGGGCTATAAGGTGAAACTCTGTCTCTACAAAAAAAAAAAAAAAACTATATATTTTCTCCCTGAACTATATTCTTCAAAATACAGTATTTATATTTTGGCTTTTGCTACTCATTAAAATGCACATAGTAGTCTGCAAGAGAGGTATATTTCCTCCTCCCCCTTTTTTCTTTTGAGAGTCTTATTCTGACACCCTTGGTAGAGTGCTGTGACATCATAGCTTACAGCATCCTCAGATTCTTAGGCTCAAGTGATCTTTTTGCCTCAGCCTCCCAAGTAGCTGGGACTACAAGCACCAACCACAATGCCCAACTATTTTTAGAGATGGTGGTCTCACTCTTGCTCAGATTGGTCTGGAACTCCTGAGCTCAGGCATTCTACTTGCCTCAGTCTCCTAGAGTGCTGAGATTATAGGCATGACCCATGGAGTCCAGCCTCCCTAATATGTAATTATAAAAAATTTGCAAAACAAAAAGTTCAAAGAATTGTTCAATGAACATCCATGTACTCATCATCTATATGCAAAATTGCATTTTAAAGGCCCAGTTTGATACTGATGTTTAGTTATATATTTTGTCATAGCCATAATTACCATGGGGTAAGAAAAACAGAGAAAAGACTAACAATCTAGTTAATTTAGATTATTTTACTTTGATCCAAAGACTTAGTCATTAATTCCAGGTGAAATTAATCCCAGGTGGGGTGGAGATAGGAGAAATAAAAAGACTAAAGCACTATCCACATGGGTGGAAAAGGAGCTGCCTTTAAGAATGTCTCAGTTGGGCTCCATGTATCCCTAGCTCAGTTGTTACAGTGTCGGCCACATAAACCAGGGCTGGTGGGTTTGAGCTCGGCCCAGGCCTGCTAAACAACAACTACAGAAAAAAAAAAAGAAATAACAATAAAAAATAGCCAGGTGTTGTGGCAGGTGCCTGTAGTCCCAGTTACTCGTGAGGCTGAGGCAAGAGAATCGCTAAGCCCAAGAGTTAGAGGTTGCTGTGAGCTGTGATGGCACAGCTCTCTACTGAGGGCGACATAGTGAGACTCTGTCTCAAAAAAAAAAAAAAAAGTCTCAGTTGGGTGGCTCATTAAACTCTGTCAGCAGCTACCAAAGGAACTGTGTGTTTAACTAATTGTCTTGGATGACTCCACCCTACGTGTATGACTTTTCAGCACTATGAGAAAAATCAAAACCCCAACTAACTTCTCCCCAGAACATGAGCTTCTTTGGGATCTAAAACCACAATAGTCATTCCAGCCAATCTCTAGTAATGCTCATTCTACTGAGAGAACTGAAAAAAATAACATAAATTTGAACCTTTTCAGAATAAAATTGGTGGATGGAGAGGGAGAATGTCACTGTTTTGACACTTTTGTAGGTTTTTTTTTCTTTTTGTAGTGACAGAGTCTCACTGTTTCGCCCTCAGTAGAGTGCCGTGGCATCACACAGCTCACAGCAACCTCCAACTCCTGGGCTTAGGCGATTCTCTTGCCTCAGCCTCCCGAGTAGCTGGGACTACAGGCGCCGCCACAACGCTGGGCTATTTTTCTGTTTTTGCAGTTCAGGCGGAGGCCAGGTTTGAACCCGCCACCTTCGGTAGATGGGGCCGGTGTCCTACTCGATGAGCCACAGGCGCCGCCGGGATTATAATTTTTGATTTAACAAAATTTTTAGTTTACGTTCTTTCTTTCAGCAGATACGACCAGGTTCACTAAGCCACAAGGGGCTGTCAGGTGACTCTCCCAGCCTAGTAGATTGTACAGCTACTGACTTAGATCTGTGTTGTTACTGGAGGAATTACTCTGTCAACTAAAGAAAAAAGAATCACGATTTTAAAGAATTTAAATTAGGCCGGGCGTGGTGGCTCACACCTGTAATCCTAGCACTCTTGGGAGGAAGAGGTGTGGATTAAGCTCATGTGTTCAAGACCAGCCTGAGCAAGAGTGAGACCCCGGCTCTACTAAAAAAATAGAAAAACTGATGTGAGTGGCACCTGTGGTTCAGTGACTAGGGCACCGGCCCCATATGCCGGAGGTGGCAGGTTCAAACCCAGCCCCAGCCAAAAACTGCAAAAAGAAAAAAAAAAAGAAAAACTGATGCAAGAGGATCACTTGAGCCCAAGAGTTGGAGGTTGCTGTGAGCTATGATGCCATAGCGCTCTACCCAAGCTATGATGTGATGGCTAAGAGTTGGAGGTGGCTGTGAGCTATGAGGCCATGGCGCTCGACCCAAGCTATGAGGCGATGGCTTGAGACTCTTGTCTAAAAAAAAAAAAAAAAAAAAGAATTAAAGCTTTTTATTTATTTTTTAGAGACAGAGTCTCACTTTGTTGCCCTTGGTAGAGTGCTATGGCATCACAGCTCACAGCAACCTCCAGCTCTTGGGCTTAAGCGATTCTCTTGCTTCAGTTTCCCAAGTAGCTGGGACTACAGGTGCCCGCCACAGCACCTGGCTATTTTTTGTTGCAGTTTGGCCCGGGCCAGATTCAAACCCTCCACCTTCAGTGTATGGGGCTGGCACCCTACTCACTGAGCCACAGGCACAGCCTGTTCTTTCTTTCTCTTTCTTTCTCTCTTCTCTCCTTGTCGTCTCCCTCTCCTCTCCTCTCCTCCTTCCTCTCCTCCCTCCTCTCCCCTCGTCTCCTCTCCTTTTTTTCTTCTTTCTTTCTTTCTTCCTATTTTGAGACAGAGCCTCAAGCTATCGCCCTGGTGTCACAGCTCACAGCAACCTCAAACTCCTGGGCTTAAGTGATTCTCTTGCCTCAACCTCCCAAGTAGCTAGGACCACAACACCCTGCCATTTTTTGGTTGTAGTTGTCATTGTTTGGCAGGCCCGGGCCGGATTCAAACCTGCCAGCTCTGGTGTATGTGGCTGGCATCTTAGCTGCTTGAGCTACAAGGCGCCACCACATTTATTTTATATTATTATTATTATGTTTTTTTTTTTTTGGAGACAGAGCCTCAAGCTGTCGCCCTGGGTAGAGTGCTGTGGTGTCACAGCTCACAGCAACCTCAAACTCTTGGACTTAAGCGATTCTCTTGCCTCAGCCTTCCAAGTAGCTGGGACTACAGGCACCTGCGACAATGCCTGGGTAATTTTTTGTTGCAGTTGTCGTCGTTGTTTGGCTGGCTCGGGCTGGGTTTGAACCCACCAGCCTGGGTGTATTCAGTACCCACTGAGCTATGGGCGCTGCCCTAAGATTGGGATTTTTTTTTTCTGTCAGTTTTTGGCCGGGGCTGGGTTTGAACTCGCCACCTCTGGCATATAGGCCAGCGCCCTACTCCTTTGAGCCACAGGCACTGCCTTTTTCTTTGTTTGTTTGTTTTTTGAGCCTCAAGCTGTCACCCTGGGTAGAATGCCTTGGCATCACGGCTCATAGCAACCTCCAACTCCTGGGCTTAAGCAATTCTCTTGCCTCAGCCTCCCAAGTAGCTGGGACTACGGGCACCTGCCACAACACCTGGCTATTTTTTGGTTGCAGCCAACATTGTTGTTTAATGGACCCGGGCTGGATTCAAACCTGCCAGCTCAGGTGTATGTGGCTGGCGCCTTAGCCACTTAAGCCACAGGCGTCGAGCCTTCTTCTTTTTTTTTTTTGTTTTTGTTTTAAAGAACTGTTTTTTTTGGGGGGGGTGGGGGCGGCGCCTGTGGCTCATCAAGTAGGGCGCCGGCCCCATATACCAGGGGTCCTCAAACTTTTTAAACAGGGGGCCAGTTCAGTGTCCCTCAGACCAATGGCGGGCCGGACTATAGTTTAAAAAAAAAAACTATGAACAAATTCCTGAGTACACTGCACATAACTTATTTTGACGTAAAAAACAAAATGGGAACAAATACGATATTTAAAATGAAGAACAAATAAAGTTAAATCAATAAACTTACCAGTATTTCAATGGGAACTATGGGCTTGCTTTTGGCTAATGAGATGGTCAGTGTCCAGTTCCATATTTGTCATTGCTAGTTGTAACAAGTGATCCAAGTGTGCTCAGTTAGTCTAGATTTGGTTGGAGATTTCAGATGTTTCATTCTGGAAAAAGTCTGTTAACAGACATAAGTGCTACCAAAGATGGTTGCCATTTTGAGTGCATAGTTCCTGAGATTAGGATGATATGTCTCAGAGGTGAGATGAGAGGTGAGAGATTAGGATGATATGTCTCAGAGGTGAGAGATACATAGAAATTAGGAAGGCTGCTTGATTTGAATGCATCTTTCAGAGAGTCACAATTCTGCAGTTCAGCCAGTTCCATTTGGTAAATTGTATCCACATTTTTTTTTTTATTTCAAGATACTTTATTCTTTTTTTATGAGACAGAGCCTCAAGCTGTCACCCTTGATAGAGTGCTGTGACATCACAGCTCACAGCAACCTCCAGTTACTGGGCTCGAGTGAGTCTCTTGCCTCCGCCTCCCAAGTAGCTGGGACTACAGGCACCCGCCACAACGCCCAGCCATTTTTGGGTTGCAGCGGTCATTGTTGTTGGCGGGCCCAGGCTGGATTCGAACCCGCCAGCTCAGGTGTACGTGGCTGGCACCTTAGCCCGTTGAGCCACAGGCACCGAGTCTAATTAGATTTATTAATGAAATTTCAACCAAAGACACATATACATACACACCAGGGTATAATCAAGTCTAGGCAGGCCAAGTTTAGGGGAAGAGACGCCAACTTCATTTGTTACTTTTTGCTGGTCTCATTGCTTCCTCTTCTTTCTTCCGGGTAACTCTTTGTTAAAAAGTAATATATTATGCATGGTTGAATATTGTGTTCTTTCATCAGTAGTTTACACAGCCAGACACCATGCAAAAGCAGTCTTCCCTTTAAAATGATGATATGCTAAGATATTCCTAGCATATCATTATTAGAGGTAAACACAAGTAAATCAACTACTATTAATGGCTTGAAAGAGCTTCCAAGTGCTATTTAAACCATTGTAGTTAAACATCTGTTGTTTGATAAGTTAGTGGTTTGCATTGTGGGTTTCAAATTTAAATCGTGGCACTATCTAGATTGCTGTGGTCAACGTGAATTTTTAAAAATTAATGGCTTTCATACATGTAGGGTTTTTTTCTCCTCTTGTAATTAGTTTGGGGGAGGGGTTTTCATGGGTTCTTTGTGGGGGGGCTTGGGTTTGGGTTTGGACAGTAACTTAGCATAAAAAATAAAATAAAATAGCAAGTAATACATTGGTGACTAAAACCCAAAATACTAACAACAAAAATTTCAACCCATATAAATGGAACAAAAATTTTTCTCTCACTTCAAGTTTGCAAACTTCTAGTCCTTATCCACAAGCAATTATTTTCTTTCTTATAGACCTTCCAGAAAAGTCTATGCACATGTAAGAATAAATGTTGTAAATGTGTGCATGTATGTATTTATCCACACACATGCAACTTATTTTTAGAGTTGCATACCGCAAACACTGTTCCGTAATTTATTTTTTTTTTCACCTAATATGTCTTAGAGACGAGCTCTAAGACAGAAGAGCAGAAGAGTCCCTTTCTGTCTTTCTTTATATGGCCAAATAAGATTTCCTTATAAGGTTATACCATCATTTATTTAATCAGATACTTGTTAATGGTAATGTAGGTCTTCTAATAAAATAAGCCAGGCTATAACAAATAAAGATAAATTCTCTGAAATTATTGAGTGAAAAGGACAAATATTCATTATTCTAATGTGCAAAGCCATTGCTCTCCTATGAAACTTCACAAATTTACATTCCTACTTACAGTGTAGGAAAATGAGCAATTATAGACATTCTGAACGACTTACCCTCTACCAATCTGGCAAGTGAAAAATTGTCTCTTATTTTAGTTTATATTTTATATAATGCCAGTAAAAACCAACGCTCACAGAGCACTTACCATGCCCCAGCCATTGTTCTAAGAGCTTTACATATGTGAACTAATTTAATATAAAAGAGCTTTATTGAGATATAATTTACATATATAATTTAATCACTTAAAGTGCATAATTAAATGGGACTTTGCATATTCTCAGAGCTGTGCAACAATCACCAATTTTAGAACATTTTAATCACTTCCAAAGAAGCTCTCTACCCATCAGCTGTCACTCACTCCCCTGTCACCCCCACTGTAGTCTTACACTTTTTTCTGTCTCTGTAAACTTACCTGAACTTTCATATACATAGAATCATATAATATGTGGGTTTTGTGAGTGGCTTCTTTCATTTAGCACATTTTCCCAAGGTTTATCCATGTTGAAACATGTACTAGTATTTCATTCTTTTTTTATTGTGAAATAATGTTCCATTGTGTAGACCATATCAATCAGCAGAAGGGCATTGGATTGCTCCCACTTTTTGGCTGTTTGAATAATGCTGCAGTGAACATTCGTGTACTAGTTTTGTGTGGACAATATGTTTGCAGTTCTGAGTATATACATGGGCACGGAATAGCTGGGTCATATGGTAACTCACTCTATGTTTAAATCTTTGCAGAACTACCAGACTTTCAAGTTCTCTCTCTCCATGGAACTTACAGATTTTCCTCTGAGAGTTTGTTGCCACTTGTTATGTTGCAAAATGGTGCTCATTCCTTGATTATTATACTTGGGTATCACTTACCGTTTATTGCATGAGTATTCTTACCACCAAACATACGCTGGGTACCAGAGCAGGTGCTCAAACATGTATGTGGACAAATGATTGAATAAAGGTAGGAAGCAAAAGTTTGAAAGGTGAAATTAGTATATGCCACAAGCCACTAATTTATCTTAAAGCTCACTTTTGTAGTTTCTTTGGCAAAATAGTTAGATGAAAGAGCCAGAATTAAAAGAAGAAATTGAACTTTTTGCGTCTTAAAGAAGTTTATGTATGAATGAACATGTAGTGTGATTCTGTTCATAAATGAAATAAATGCAAGATGTCAGAACAGAATGGGAGGGTCCAAATCTGAGCTTACATTGTCCTTACATTGTCACAAATATTTCTGTAATCACAAATATAATATAAATATTTATATTTATAATTGTTATATTAGAATTTATATTATATAATATACATTATAAATTAATAATTTATAATATATTTCATATTATAATTTATATTATTAAATTTGTAATATTTATATTATAAATATTAGGTTATAAATACATCATAAATATTTTGTTATAAAGTGCCTATATTATAAAAACTGGTAAAATTTCTTAGGTGACTTCTCTCCCCACTTGAATTGATATGTTAGCATAGAACTAATTGGCATTTTATGATTTGGCATTTTATGAACTGTTGTGAATTTATTTTGTCCTCATTAGTAAAATTAGAGTTCTGTTTTATCAAAAAATTATATGCATGTTGCTCAATACCAATTCCAATACCTTTTACTCATATTTAAATTGTCTAATAATGATACAATGTGTCATGTATATACAGGATTCACAGCTGTGAAGGCAAAGATATCAGACTCAAAATTGAACATTTGTCTGGGCCTGCCCTTGATTTTCAAATCGCCTGGGAAAATTAGCACATAATCTAGCATCAGAATCGTGTCTCAAAGCTCTTCTCTCTGACGTCACACATCAATCACCACACGTCTTTTCAATATACAGGGATTATATCTATCTGTGTGCAAAATTCTACACAGCCATCACAAGCCGATGGCACGTCCCCTACCCTAGCTGTACTCTTTGGACCATTTCACGTTTCAGAAGGTCAAGTCAGTTGACTTATTACTTAATAGCCATGTAAGAGGGGCAGAAATTTGCCAAGACCTTGGGCCTAGATTATTAAGGGCCTTGAACCCAATTTGTCTGCTAGACTGACCAGGAGAAAATAAGCAGTCTCATCAGCTCTGCCCCACCTGAATTAAGCTTTTCCATATTAGACTTCAGCTCTGGCAGCTTGAGGAAAGAAAAGTTCCAAGGAAAGCAGATCTTCTTAGGATTTGATAGAAAAGAAGATTCGAATACAGATAGCAAGGTCCACACTGAAAGGGTAAGAGACCAGGTAACTGGGAGCTCTGGATCTATTCCTGGTTGCTAGAACCTTGGCCCAGGGAACAGTGGCCCTCACCAGTCTCAGATATTTTAAGATGGAATGCTGTATTTGCTCTTGAGTGCTGTAAATCTTTATCTGTAACATGCTGAAGCTGGCTGATATCGGCTTGTGAAAGCTGATTGTTAAATCTTCGGGCATTTTGCAACCACTTCGACAGTGTTTATAGCTTGAAATAACTCACTGAGGGAGTATTTCCACCACTGAAATCAGCAGGCAGCATGAAGTCTTTTCCCCTGCAGAGAGCCGGCTGTTAAGTTATTTATCAGTGCACACTGATTCCTGTCCTATAAAAATCCTTGGTGTAAACTAGTGATTCTCAACCAGAAGGTGTTTTGGCAACCAGGTGACATTTTGCAACCTGCAGAGACATATTAGGTTGTCAAAATTGGGGGAACAGGAGTTACTACTGGCATCAAATGGGTAGAAGCCAGAGGTGTCGCTAAACATTTTCACAACTCCATCCAACAAAGAAGGAGAATCAGCCAGCTCCAAATGTCAGGATAAGGTGAGAAAACCTTGGTGTAAAAGCAGAGTTTCCGTATTCATTAAGACTAAAATAGGTTCCCAGGGGTGGAACTGACTAGAATATTCCTCTAGTTACCCTGCCCTCTCCTGGCCCCTATTTAAAGGCTTAGGACCACTTTCCAACTACCACTAACGTTTACATCATTAAAAATTAACCTTGCGGATCTTTTGCACATTAACCATGGCTGCCTCTTCTGTGTCATTTATATCTACTCAGATTCACAGGCCTCTCACCTCCCAGTGAGTTGTAACTCACTGCCTAGTGATAGCTACCTGCAACCGACTCCTACCCACCTAGCCAACTATCTTTTCTTTTCAACAGCCTTATCGAGATGTAATTCATACACCATGCATTTCACCCATTTAAGCTGTATACTGCCATGGCTTTTTAGTATACTAAAAGCCATTGGTCAATTGACAGATCTTACCACAATCAGTTAGAGAACATTTTCACCACCTCAAAAACAAACCTCAAACCTATCATCTGTCACTTTTCACTTCCCCCAATGCCCCCCGTCCTAGGTAACCACTGATCTATGCTATTAATACTTTCTGTCTCTACAGATTTGGCTATTCTGAGCAACTCATATGAATAGAATTATTAAATATGTGGTTTTTTTGTGATTGGTGTCTTTCACTTATTATGTTTTCAAGGCTCATTCACATTGAACCATGTGTCAGTGCTTTTTCCTTTTTATTGATAAATAATGCTCCATTATATGGACACACGACACTTATCTAATTATCAGTTGATGGACAAGTGGGCTGTTCGCACGTTTTGGCTATTATGACTAATGGTGCTAAGGATGTTTGTATACATACATTTTGTGTAGACATGTTTTTTTCATCTATGCGTAGAACTGCTGAGTCATGCGGCAGCTCTATGTTTAATCGCTTGAGGAACTGCCAGACTGGTTTCCACTTCTGCTGCACCATTTTACATTCCCACCAGCACTGTAGAAGAGTTACAGTTTCTCCACATCCTCACCAACATTTGTTATTATCTGTCTTTTCGATTATAGACAACCTAGTCAATGAGAAGTGGTATCTCATTGTGATTTTGACCCACATTTACCTGATAGCTAATGATATTAAGCAGCTTTTAATGTGCTTATTGGCTATTTGTCTAGCTTCTGTAAAGAAATGTGTTTTTTGATCTATTGCCCTTTTTAATTGGGTTATTTGACTTTTATTATTGAGTTGTGAGAGTTTTTCTTATATTCTAGGTACACATCCCCTATCAAATATATGAATTACAGATATTTCCTTCAATTCTGTGGATTGCCTTTTCCCTTTCTTGATGGTGTTCCTTGAAACATGAAATATTTTATTTTGTTAAAATCCAATTTATAACTCTCAATTCCGTTCCATTTACTATACGTCTTTTCTTTGCCTGTACCATACATACTGTCTTGATTGCTGTGGCTGTATAGTCAGTTTCAAATGAGGAAATGAAATGCTCCAACTTTGTTCTTTTTTAAATATTGTTTTGGATATTTTGGGTCCCTTGAATTTCTATGTGCTATCAGTTTATACTTTCATTTCATTGTGGTCAGAGAACATATTTTGTATAATTTCAATCCTTTTAAATTTTCTGAGGCTTATTTTGTGACCTAGCATGTGCTCTGTCCTATTGAATGTTCCTTGTGCACTAGAAAAATTTAGTATTCTGCTATTTGGGATGAATAGAATGTTCAAACAATGTCCAATGTTTGTTGTTAGGTCTAATTGGTTTACAGTATTTCTCAGTTTTTTATTTTATTCATCCTCTGCCTAGTTGTTTTATCTACTCTTGAAAATGGAGCATTGAAGTCTCCAACTATTATTGTTGAATCATCTGCTTCTTCCTGATGAATTGAGCCTTCCATCATTATAAAATGCCCCTCTTCATCTGTAGTAATATTTTTTGTTTTGATGTGTACTTTGTTTTATATTTGTACAGCTATTCCAGCTTTCTTATGACTGCCATTTGCTTGACATTTTTCTATCCTTTTACTTTTAACCTATTTGTATTTAAAATCTAAAATGTATCCTGTACACAGCATATATTTGGTTCTGCTTTCTAAATTTAATTTGACAATCTCTCATTCTGATTGGATTGTCTAGTTCGTTAATGTTTAGGGTTATAATTGGTTGGATTTACATCTGTCATTTTACTTTTTTTTTTTTTTTTTTTTGCTGTGTGTCGCATCCTTCTTGTTTCTCTATCTTTCACTGCTTTCTTTTTCACTAACTGAATATTTTCTAGTGTGCTATTCAAATTCCTTTAATGATTTTATATGTTTTGAGTTTTTTTGTAGTGGTTGTCATAGGACTTATTACATACATTTTTTTGTTTGTTTTTAATTTTTTAATAAATTTCTCAAACCAGAAATAAATAATTTTTTTAAGGGCCTGAGATATTTCAACTAGGAATAGGAATTGGCATTTGTTGTTGAGCACAGGAAGATATAGCAGGCCAGGTCCAAAATGGCAGGTGATTAGAGGCATCCAGAAGCCAACTGGCAGAAAGACAGGGAGGCAAATAAGAGAAGAAACTCAGTCTTCCCTTAATAGTAAGGAACGGTAATAAGACTGTGTGTACTATTGTCCATGAACCTGTAACTAGAGGATTTTGGAATGAGTGAACTTTGCAAATAAAACAAAATAAAAATATAATGCTTTGGATCAAATTTCTATTTTGAAAATGTTATTGTTTTGTAGCTAGGTGTTGTGGCAGATGCTCGTAGTCCCAGCTACTGAGGAAGCTGAGGCAGGAGGATCACTTAAACCCAGGAGTCTGAAGTTGCTGTGAGCTAAGCTGATGCCACAGCACTCTAGTCTGGGGCAACAGCATGAGACTGTCTCAAATACATATATATGTGTGTGTATGTGTGTGTGTATAATTTTGTACTTTATTCTTTTGTTCTTGAATGAATGTCTCCTTTGCAATGCTAATGGTAAAAATATTTCATAATTTCAAATGAAGTTTTTTTAATTGAGATAAAAGTTACGTAAAACAAAAATTAACTGTTCAGTTCAATGAGCATTTTTATTGGGATGAAATACATTTAATATAAAATTTACCATTTTAATAATTTTGGGGTATATAGTTCAGTGGCCTTAGCATACTTACATTGGGGTATAATCATCACCACTATCCAACCTCAGAACTTTTTTATCATCTCCAACTGAAACTTGATCCAAGTATATTAGAGTTGTCCACAAAACATAACCAATAGGAGATAACTATGATTTATTTTCTATTTAGACGATTTATTATAAGATATTGGCTCACATTCTAATGGAGGCTGAGAAATCTCATGTTCTCTTCAACCTAAATAACTTCTTTTTGTACTTTTTTGTAGTATATGTTTACTGGAAATAAATTGTCCCTGCTTTGGTTAATATGAAATTGTTTTTATATGGAAGGATATTTTTCTTGGGTACAGAATTTTAACTTAATTTTTTCCCAGCACTTTCAATATGTCTTTTTTGGGGGGAGGGTCTCCACTCCTTGTGATGAGAAGTCAGCTGTTATTATTACCATTGCTTACATATGTCCTGTATAACATCTTTTTTCTTTATTTTTAGTTTTCAGCAGTTTGATTACGATGTTCTTAACTATGGGTTTGTTTTGTTTGTTTGTTTGTTTTGGCAGGGGGAGTTTTGCATTTATCCTTCTCGAGATTTGCTGGAATTTTCATATGCAAGTTCCATATGTGAGTTGCCGTTTTTGATCAAATGTAGAAAAATGTTTAGTTAACATTCACATATGTTTTTCTGCCTCATTCCTGCTCTTTTTCCTCCGGGGATTCTATTTACACTTATATTAGACTATTTGATACTCTCCTGCAGGTCATTTTGGATATTTCATTTTCAAGTTCACCTCTTTTTTTCTTTATATAAAATCTGCTATTAATCCCATTCAATACATTTTTAAGGTAATGCATATTTCTCTTCTAAAATTTCCACTTAATTCTTTATTATATTTATCCTACATGCCTGATATTCCTTACTCTTGCCACATATATTCATCTTTCTTTGAGATTTTTAAGTATTTTCCATAGTTATTTAAAATTTTTAGTCTGCTAATTTCTACATCTGAGTCGTCTATGGGTCTATCTTGCGTTGCTTGTTCTTACCTCCCAGGTGTAATCTCTTCTCTGGGCTCTTTAGTGCTTTGGCCCATGTATGTGTAGCTCGGAAGTCAGCAAGAGACTTGGGAGATTTATATATAGATATCATTCATCGTTTTTCTTATTACGCTGTAAGAAACTATTTATTTTGAAATTGAAATTTCTCCTAATTTCTGATGAGAATAATACTCCAAGGGTTAAAACTTTATTTTGAGTTGAGATATAATTATAACTATATGATTAATCACCTATATCACAAATGTTAATAAGTAGTAAATGTAAAAAGTAAACTAACGGGAAAATCAGCTTTTAATGACAAAGATGGACCTTTTGAAGTTTAATGTACATGTGTGGGTTAAATTTTAGTTACTGCTGGAATGATTCAGTGTTCAGCATCAATTTTATTCTTATCTCAGTTGCATAGGCTTAAGCACTGGGAATTCTATTTCACATAAATAAATAGATAATAATGAAGGAATATTTGTAAGACTAATGCCATTCTCTTCTTAGAATTTCTTCCTAGTTACAAGCTAACAGTCATAAACTGTTCTACCACTAAAAATGATTTTTAAGAATTATTTGCTTATAACTAGATTAGGTTCTCTCTTACTTTTTTTTTTTTTTTTTTTTTAGGAAACCAAGAGCTAGAAAGTTTGTTTGTTTGTTTGTTTTTCCTTTTTGGTATCTTTATTTTTTTTTTTATTGTTGGGGATTCATTGAAGGTACAAGAAACCATGTTACACTGGTTGCATTTGTTGGGTAAAGTCCCTCT
This sequence comes from Perodicticus potto, assembly GCA_963574655.1. Classification (NCBI taxonomy): domain Eukaryota; kingdom Metazoa; phylum Chordata; class Mammalia; order Primates; family Lorisidae; genus Perodicticus; species Perodicticus potto. The sequence goes on along the minus strand of CAUYRH010113021.1, from coordinate 12,783 downwards.
TACAATCGTGTTTTGCCCCCAAAAGGTGTGGCACACACCAAGACCCCATCCCCCTCACTGTTTTGTTTTTTTTTTTAACCCAGGGAGAGTCATTTATTTTCTTAAGATCAGAAGCCAATATTTTGAATTGTTCCATTGTTTGGTGTCCCAGAGGACTTTATGCCCCAGGGCTATTCTTGGTACTACCTGTGGGTCCTTGACATCCTCACTGGCACCAACTAAATCCCTACTGTGACAATTTCTTCTTGTTACCTTCAACGTACCAAACACTAATTCACAGTTTCTATTGGACTATACAGATCTACCTAGATAAGTCTTACCTTTGTGATGAAATTGTCCTTTGTGCTTCTAGCCCTCAGAGATCTTTTCAGAACTCATGCAGCATTGTAAACGATTCCACATGTTACCTGCGTTAGTTGCATGCTGTTTTATACTGCTTCTTTTCTCTCTATTAGTCACGTGATCCAAATCAGATTATGCCTTTTTGGAAAACAATTCTGTGGACTACACACCTACCTCATTGCTAAACATTTAATTTGTTTTTTTAATAACTTATATGCCATTTCAAATTTTTAATCCTTGCAGTATTGGTTGGCTTCTGGTCAGCATAAGCCGGGGTCCTTATCTAACAGGAATGTGTCCATTATTCTCGATTATGATTTGCCACTAATTGTCCATGAAACTCAGTCTCAGGAATTACACAAGGCCACAATTTTAATCTCAAAACTGAAGAGAGGGTAAGGAACTACAGTAGAACCTCTGCAAGTTGACCACCCAAGGGGCTGTAACAAATTGGTTATCATATGGAGGTTGTCAAGGAACTGGACCTACTGGTCCATATGTGGTCTGTGAAAATTAAGTCAACTTAAGGAGGTGGTCAGCTGTGGAAGTTCTACTTTAATATTTAACTCCTATGTAGAATAAGTTATAACTACATAACTAAGATTATAATCAACTACTTTATATTCTTGGTTATTAGTATACCTGAGTATTGTGAATTTACTTATAAATAGGAGTATGTGATATATAATAACAAGTAGATAAATTATCAACATAAAGAGATCTCGTCCACAAAAGAACTAGAAAAATCAGCCAGGTGCATGCCTGTAGTCCCAGCTACTTGGGAGGCTGAAGCAGGAGGATCTTCTTCTCAGCCCAGGACTTTGAGGTACAGTGAGCTATAATGATGCCAGTGCACTCAAGCTGGGGCAACAGAGTGAGATCCTGTTTGCAAGAAAATTATCAAATTATTCTGATTTATTTTCATGTTGTTTTTAAAATGAAAGAGGAGTAACAAAAAGCTATAGATGCATAGGGGAAAGGACCAACCAGCACTTTATATTAACTTTTGCATAATAATTTAATTTCAGATATTTGAAGCAGTATCAATTCTGACAAGCCTTACAAAGGGAATGCATATTATATTCCTTCATTAATCACTTTCTTGTTTGCTTTGCATTCATTTCTCCATTCAATTTGTTTAAAATGTGTGTATTACTGTTACACAAAAGTGTGGCTCTCACAAGGATGAATATAATTTATGGTCCCTGCACCGAGGCTCTCCTTTGTTCTAGATTGTGATAGATTAACTGAAATATCACCCTTCTTGTGCTGGTTTCTCTTTTCTTCACCCCTGCCCTGAAGCAGATGAATGAATACACAAACCACTGTTTAGTACATGGCATTTTTCAGACACTGAAAAGTTTAGGAACATGGCCTAGAGCAGCGTTTCTCAATGCTTTTTTTCCCCCCATATATGTAGATGTGTGTGTGTGTATTTCTTTTCTTTTTTCTTTTTTTTTACACATACATGTATTTATTAGATTTCCACTTTTTGCCATCACAGAATTAAAAAGGCTTAAAATTTAATAACAATAACAATGTTTAAGATAAAGATTAGAAACAAAAACCTCGTAAAGAATGAACGAAGATAAATACATTCAGAAAAGAAATCAGACGATTGAAATATTAAGCAATAATAATAATGCAAAGAAAGTAACATTCACATTGTCAAATAAGAGTATGTCTATTATAGAATGCTTTGACTCTGAGGCTCAATAATGTATTTCTTTTTCTGAGGCAGAGTCTTTCTCTCTTGCCCTGAGCCAGAGCAAGACTCTGTCTCAAAAAATAAATAATAAATTTTAAAAAGAAATTTCTGAAATTAGAATGCTGTATATGTTGGGGTTTAAGGATTTTTTAAATAACTTCTTAATGATGTTGCTTCCTTCTGAGATATTATTTTGAAATATTACTTTGCTTCCCAAAAGTAAACCTTCCAAGCTAATAACTTAAACTATTGACAGAAAAAAATCCAAGTTGCACATTTTGTTTACTCACATTGATGGCGCATCTGGAACTGTGCTGACGTCTGAGTGGAAAGTGAAATTCCACCCAGAATTACTCTGGCTCAGTTTCTGCTGTAGTGACATGTAGGAGGTTTTCCTAGTTCTCAGAATTTTATCCTTGGACAGTCACAGTCCTGAGAAGTGAATCAGGAAATGTTTTTGGACCCCAGATCCCACGGGTCGTTTCTCAGTATAGAGATTGGCCAGTGAAAATGTGGAAAACAATGTGTGTCCAAAGTCAATCCACCCAAGGAACTGGTCTTTAAATGGAGGGATTTCTGTGCTTGTGAATTACCCGGAGCATGACGTTTTGTAGGAGAGCTGTCTCTCATGCTCTGCTACTTTGATGTCATCTTAGAAGAGTCAATGGGAGATAAACTTGTTAGATGCTTTCTTATTTACATTTTCTTTAAGAAGCTCTGAAGGCATCTGTTCAAGTGGTATTTGAGAATGTGGAGACTTCAGAAGGATTTGACAGCCAGTTGGTGGCTACTGACCTTTGTCCCTTTGTTTTGTTGGCAGCTTGACTTTGAATGTCCAATGGTCTGGATGGAAGTGAGAGGTGGTGTGGCCTGAACTGAACCCTAGACCGGAATACCGTAGGCATCAAGTCTGTGACTGGACAGGTCCCAGCCTTGCTCCTCCTCCCTTGCAAACTAACGAGTGAATATAAATAATGCAAAACCTAAATTCCTAGAACGTTGTCAATAAGAAGACCACAGCTGGGAGGTTTTTCCTTGAGAGCAAGACTACACTTTATCCTCAAAGCTGATCTTTTACTTCTCAACCCCTCAGATTCTTGTGTGCTTGTCTGTCTCCTAAAACTAACATCTCAATTATCTTAAACAAGACAGTGAACTTCTTGTCTTGAGATCTCACTGGTTGGAAAGGAAGAAATTAATTTTTGTCCATCGTAATGTTTTTCTCCATTATAAAAGAAAATTATTCCTAACGAGTTAAGAATAACTATATTGATGGAAGTAACATACTCTCAGATGTGTTGGTTTTGTTTTTATAAAGCAGAGTTGGTGTCCAATGTAGATTTTTAGATTTGTTTAGTGAGACAGTTAAGATTGTTTTTTGGGGGTGGAGGTGTTGGTACTTGGTTCTGGTTTTGATTTTACTGTTTTTAGAATTCTTCAAGGAGCATTCCTATTTGGTTGCTGTTTTTGCCCATGGCTGTGCTTTGAAACATTTCACTGTGAAAATGTTCGCTCTTGGATATTTAACCAGATAGGATTCATTTTTCCAAATTATACAAATTTGGGTTGATACTTTTTTTAATGGATGATCCAAAAATCTGCTAACAGTCTATCAGGTTTTGACTTAAGATATGTAACAGGACCACTAACCTCATTAGGTCTGTATAATCTGGTGCTTCCCAATGAGGACGAGTCTATGTTTTGGAAAGACCTGCTAGAGAGAGATGAAAAAGTTCTCTGTTCTTTTTCAATATATTTGGCCGGCTTTGTGTCCGTAAGTGGAAGGATCATTTTTAAGGGATTGGTTTGGTTTTGCAGTTGAGAGTTAAAAGAATTCTGCAGTAGCCTAGCACCTTGTGATTTCAATCTTTATTACACCAAGACTGTATAGAAGTTATTAGCTAAGTTGCCTACGCAACACCAAAAAACTGTATATTTTCAAACCTTCTGATAGCTTTGCATTTTTACCCCAATTTTGGTCTATGTATGTAGTACTGTGTCCAAACTAGTGTAAGAATCTGCCACAGGATAATGACTCATTGCATAACGGACATGTCATCATACTTCTTTTTGCCTTCCTACCTATTGTGTTTTTCATGATACATCTTACCACTATTTACATCACCGTTACATAATTGCCACTGACTTTTAAATAGATATCTGGAGGAAGTTTGGAAACAACCAGAAGGTGGTCAAGTAAATGAATTAATTCTGTTGGTTCATTTTCCAGAGTAGTTTTCTTCAATCCACTCCAGAGGTCTAATTACTTCACTGGGTGCCTATTTTCTTGCCCAAGATGACTAAGAAAATATGTGAAGAGACAGTCATCATTTTTTGAAGGTTCTAAAATCCTGTCCACATCCCCAGGGTGTGACTGAAGTTTTGCCTTTTTTTTGGTACCTAACAGAAATTAAAGTTGCAACTAACGATAGGAAATATATGTCATGGCCTCCTCTGTACTTTCCCACAAGCTGTTCTTTCATTCAAATACCTTTTTAATTATTTGGGGGAATCAGTCATTCAGAAGTAGTGGGTAATTTTTCCTAAGGGTCTTGCATGGAGACTACGTCATCACACTGTTGGCAAGCCATAGAGTGGAGACCAGTGGGCAAAAAATTGAAAAAGGGCGGAATTAGGGTTTGGCGATCAGGGAGGCCCAAACTTGAGATGCTTTCCATGTGTTTTCTTAGAACACACTTTTCATGTTAGAAACACAGTTGATCTGTTTCTCAGGAAAGCAAGGGATCAGAGAAATGAAGCCACAGAAAGGAAGCCCTTCCAGTCTCTGCCATGACAGTTATAAAAATGTGCTCCCACTTTCTATGATATAATAGAAATAGTCACCAAAAATTTCTCTACATAGGTGCACAGCTTGTTAAAGACAAGTTATAAAGGAAATGCATCCACAGTTAAGTGTCCTCCTCACCTACTCAGAAGAAAGCCAGTGTGGACGTAAATCCCCTGTACGGCCAGCACTGCAAAGGGGTGTCCCTCTCAGAAGTCTCACGGGCTAGGCGTAAAATGACAAAGCTCAGTATCTAAATTCTTGAGTAGGTTAGGGAACACTTGCACCCTGAATTTGCTCCAACAGCACCTGGGAATGGGCAATGGTCTAGGGATGGTCACTGTCCAGAAGGGAGCAGGAGGCCCTGGGTGGAGAGATGCTCAACTTCTGTTCTCCTCTCATGCTGCCATTTGAATGACTCTTTAGAGTTCCTAAAACACTCCAGGAGTGGCCTCTTTTGCTCTCGCCATTGCCTTAAGAGGTAGGCAGGACAAGTGCCTCCATCTTACACGTAAGGGAAGTGAGGCCCACTGATGCTCAGGACTCAAGGGCTTGCTGGGGGGCAGAACCCCATCTTCTCCCTCCCTGGGGCTCCTCCCCCATGGAAAGTCCTGCTAGAATTTGAATCAGGACTCTGACGGGGTACTCACGAAGACCCCCCAACAAGCGGATGGAAACTGCTTTCCATCACACCACAAGCGCTATGCCAGCTCCTCATGGCAGGATTTCTTTCAATGTCCTCCACACCCTAAGAGGAAGCATTGTCCAAACGGTGAGAAAATGGGGCTTAGAAAAGCATGGTGACTTGTCATCATTCACACGAGTAGGGAGTGGTGAAGTTTATTATAATACAAAATTTATGTTGCTCAAATTCTGCTCTCTTGATGCTGTCGTAGCTTACCAGGCTCAGGCTCTACATATTATCTGCTTTGGCTCCTTCATTTTACAGATCTGGAAACTGAGGCCCTGCTGTACACCACGTTCTCACCCAGTCAATGCTCAGGCCTCCTGACCCTCCTGTGACTCTTTTCACTCAACCGTAGAAGGCCACAGAGGAGCTGTTCAGGTGCTGTGACCAAGTGAAACAGTGGCTTCACGGGCAGCCTCTGCAGCCCCACACTGCAGCGTCACCCAGGTGGCTCACTCCACATACCCTGTCCCCAACTTCTGCCTCTTCCTTTCTCCTTCCCCACTTACACGTTGCTCCTCCACAGATTGGTAATGGTCTGGCTGTGTGGTGAGTGTTATGAGAAACTGACTTGCGGAAGTAAAATAAAGACCAGGGCCGTCCTCCCCTCAGCATGCCCCATTTTCAGCCCTAGTTTGTTTTGTTTTTGAGCCAGGATCTCACTCTGTTGCCCTGGTGGACTATAGTGGCACAATCATAGCTCACTGCAGCATTGATCTCCTGGGCTCAAGCGACTCTCCTGCCTCAGCTTCCCCATTAGTTGCTACCTGGACCTGTGCTGCTATGCCCCGCTAGTTTTTTTTTGGGGGGGGGGTTTGTTTTGTTTTAGAGATGAGGGTCTCAGTATGTTGTTAAAGCTGGTCTAAAATTCCTAGCCTCAGGCTGGGCATGGTGGCTCACATATATTCCCAGCATGTTGGGAGACCAAGGTAGGCGGATCATTTGAACTCATGAGTTTGAGATCAGCCTGAGCAAGACTGAGACCCCATCTCTAAAAACTAGCCAGGCCTTGTGGCAGGCCTGTAGTCCTAGCTGAGGGAGGGCGAGGCAAGAGGATCTCTTGAGCTCAAGAGTTTGAAGTTGCTGTGAGCTATGATGCCACGGCACTCTACTAGGGGCAACAAAGTGATACTCTGTCTCAAAAAAAACATAAATAAATAAAATTCCTGGCCTCAAGCAGTCCTCCCACCTCAGCCTCCCAAATTACTGAGATTATAGGCATGAGCTACCTCATCTGACATCAGCAAGTGTTTGGACTATGATAATTTATCTCAGCTAACTACGCATGAAAAGCCGAGGGGATGCATTATGGGTGGAGGGCAGCTGGCCTTGCTTCATTCCTTGGACAACAAAGAGCCTGGCCTCAGAGTTCACATAACCGAAATATATAAAAATACCCTCCCTGCTAAATATTTGCAGATGAAATAAGTGGAGTTAGGCTTCTCTTCTGAATAACCCAGTGGGGTGCTAGGTTGGGGCGTGTGGATAATAAAAGATTGGCCAGAAATTGATCACTAAGACTGGATGACAGGTGCACTGGTCTGTTTAGTCTATTTTTCTCTTTAGCTTTATGTACATTTGGAAAATTTCATAATAAACCTTAAATAGATTCATTCTAATTTACTTAAAAAATACCCAAGCTGCACTTATATAACAATCTGTCTCCTGTATATAACATGTTCAGGATCATAAATCCAATTCTGTAGCCGTTTTACACATAAAGGTTCCGGTTAGGGTTTAAGGGATCACCACAAGCAGGAAGCTGAGCCAGGGCCCCCGGGACAGGAGCCTTTGGAAAGGTTGTCTTTTGATATTTGAACTTGGCTCACTTTTTCCCATCTCTTCTAAGTTAAGTGCAGTTGCCCGAGTAGGACTTTATAGTTCACAATGCACTTTTCTGGGTTTTTTCTCTCTCCTCTTCTAGACTACAAAGTCTTGGGGCAATAAATATATTCTTCTATTTACCTCCATATTGTAGTGTCTGGCCTAAGCCTGCACACAGTAGGAGCTCAGTAAATGCTGAATGAATGAATGGATGGATGTAGTTCTTATCAGAACCCTCAGAGTCAGTATTACAGATCCTATAGTTTTATGGAAGAGCGGATCTGCTGAGCCCCCAGCTTCTAAGTGCAGCCTTCTGATCACGGACACGTCATTTTTTTTTTCATTTTTCAGCAGCTGCCTGCAACTGACACAGCTTCGATTTGGACATTTTGTGTTGCATTTTTCCAGATTCAGAAATGTAAGTGGAAATTTGGCTGTAAGGAACCCTCCTGTGCACACAGGTGACCTCCAGGACTTTATTGTCTGTTTTCCTGGCCATCCAGAATCATTGGCACCTGGCAACAGGTGTCTCAGTAGGATAAGACTACTCTATCTAGCTGAGAATTTTCCTGAGTCTCAAATAAGACCATGTGTGTAAAAAAAATTTTAAACTGTAGAAAACTATATCGAAAAGCATATTGCTAGTAACAGTAACTAAATTCTGAGGTTAATGTACTGTTGGGCTCCTGTACTTCACTGCTCATAGTATGAAAAAGTTTGTATTACCAAATCTCGCTGCACACCGACTAAGCAATTCCATGTTACAAGGAATTTACTTTATACAAGTCAGTCTCCAAGTTACGAACACATGGGGGGTGCACTTACGAACAGGCACTATTAGAATAAGGCCCCGGGTTATAAACATCTAACTGACATCCAACTTGCAGTTACAAATGGCTATTGCAGGTAATATGTAAATGCACCTGTTCCAACTTATATACAAATACTTAAGAACAAACCTACAGAAATGTCATTCATAAACCAGGGCCTGCCCATGTTCGCGTTTCATAGATACCGTTTCACTCCAATAGACGTTTACTTCTTTGCGTTTTCCATTATTGGTCTTCCCGGTTTAGACAGTTGCCTCAGATGATTGCCACTTTTGTGCTTTGGAGTAGGGTACAGATGAGGCAATTTCTCCCTTTCAATTAACCTTTTCTACCACAATTGAGCAACTTTAAGAAACTGCTGTCTGCTGTTACTCAGTCTTCACACTGACCCAAGTTCCATGGGGCAATAGTTTTCTATTTTAAAATAAGCCTTTATCTTACTCAATTCAGAGAGCTTGCTGGTCCCCTGATGAGCTGGACACTGAACACTGTGAAAGACGTTCTCACGTGGGTGAGCCGTGTCAAACTCCAGGCAGATACTAAAAACTGGGAAATTTCCAGACACTCCCAATGTCAGACTGAAGTTGAATTGACAGCGTTTCATACATTAGCTATTGAGATGGTATCAACTTCGTCCTGAAATCTGCGCCGGAGATTGTGTACATTTCATATTACAGGGAAGAAATGGAAGGCTTGTTTGAGGTCATGCACTTGGGTGGAAGGAGCACCCTGGAGCCCTTGTCTGATAGACTGTCATTTATATCACCTGCCTCGCAGTGACCTGGGCAGCTTTGTCTGCAGGGAGTTGCTGCCCCCAAATCCTGGGGATCCCCACTATGAGCACTAAGCTTCTAATTCAGCTCTCTCTTAGAGCCTTTAGTGTCGAGGGATCTTAGCGCCCTGAATTTATGGGCACGTTTAGTCTTTTGTCACATTGACTCTGGAAAGGCTCAGAGACAAGGATGATAAGTTCAGATCTGACCTAGGCATCCAAAATAGATGTGAAGAAAATAAGGATTATACTTTTAGGCCTTTCAAAACATTTCCCAGCTTAGGCAGAGCTCTCTCTTGATTCTTTTATCCTCGTCATTAGTGATAAAAAGGACATTTTCATTGCTTTAGATTATTTTGGCAACTTTCACTTTCAACAACTTTCAGTTGCAACCAAAGCAATGGTCTGGAAAATATCTTTAGACGTGTTCACTTTTAAAATAGCCCTCATTTATATAAGCGTTTACTCATAGTGACTTAATTCCTCCATTGCCTCAAAATTTTGCCTTCAAACTGCCCTCGGGAGGAATCTCCATGCCAACAAAAGAAAAGTGGGTGCAGAAAGAAAGGGGCAGGAGATCAGACCCAAAGCCAGGCTCTTATTTGTCTCAACGTTCTGTATTTAAATCCCGTCAATTTTCCACATGCCTTTGGAGAAATCACTGAGCATCTAGTGAGACAGAACTTGAGTAAATTCAGTTAAAGGTGATTTTAGAAATACTTTGTTCTCTGACATAACCCACCCTTAGTCTAGTGGGCACCAGGTCTACCTCTTTATGGCCATGACTATCTCAAATGTTTCTTTCTGCTGAATCTAAATCTCAGTTTTCCTAGTGTTATTTGTTGAGAAAAAGAATCATGTTGACCAAATCATGGCCTTTAAAGATACTAAACTTATAGAGCTTATAAGGTAGAGAGTTAAAAAAAAAAAATCTCTGCTTTCAAGTTAATCTGAGTGTAGCTAGATTGGAAACTATGAATTTAAAAAGTAAATTTATAGAGATGTGATGAAAAATACAGTACAATGTGATAAAAATTATCCTGACATAGAAATCTTCACAGAAAAATGGCCACTTAGACTATAAACGGAGGCCAAGTACACTGTTGTAAACATGGCACCAGTAACTTAAATTATGGTCCTTGGGCGAGGAGCAAATAACTTCAGGATCTGAATTTGCAAATATCCTCATAACAAAACTAGCTGTATGATCAAAGGCAAGATTTTTAAAGTCAGGTTTACTAAGATATATGGTATGTTGTAAAATTTACCCTTTTTATTATGAGTTTTGATAAATTCAGTTGGCCATGTAACCATCATCATGTTATAGCACAGTTCCATCACCTAAAAAGTTTCTCTCATGTACTTTTGTAATCAATCCCCGCCCTCACTATCAATCCCTGGCACCCGCTGATCTGTTTGTTCTTAATCCTTATCATATGAAGACAGGATGCTTAATCTTTGTAAACCTTGGTTTACTCAATCTTCATCTGAGGAAACTAATGATACCATCCCTGTCATAAAGTTGTTTAAATAAGGTCATATATGTAAAATGCTTGGTGCAATGCCTGTTACAATACAAGCACTAAATAAATGTTACTGTTAATTATTATTATCATCGTTATGATTATTTTAAAGTTGATGAACACTGAGTTATAATTCAGAAAGCACAACAGCATAGTAAGCAGAAGGAATTTAGAGTTGATAAGACACAATATCTCATGTAACAAAAATGAAATGCTTTTCTATAGCACCCTGACAATTGGCCATGAAGCCTCCAATAATGAAAAACTCATGTTTTTCTCCAGGCAGCTTGTTACATTGTTGGACAGTAATGGCTGTTTAAGTTTTTCTTTGGCCTTTCCATGACTTTTACTCATAGATGGCCTGAGAACACAAGTATAATTTCTCTATCACATAAGGGGTCTTGAAATATTTCAAGATAGAACCTCAGCTCTCTTTAGTCCTATTCCTGAGTTTTCTTCCTGTGAAAGTAGGCCAAAATAGATAAAGCTAAGTATTATTGGTAGATGCTAGAAGGAGGAAGAGTATAATTCAGTACAGAAAAGAATGCTCTAAGGTGGGCAGTGCCTGTGGCTCAAAGAGTAGGGTGCTGGCCCCATATACTGGGGGTGGCAGGTTCAAGCCCAGCCCTGAGCAAAACTGCAAAAAAAAGAATGCTCTAAGAGTAGAGTTACTCAAAGATGAGAGAAATGGAAAGAGAATTATTAATTAATATTATTAATTATTAATTATTCCTCTATCTTTTAACAAGTTTAAATTTTGGTTGAAGTGTCACTTATCAGAGTTATTGTAGAAAGATCTTGAGTATTATATTCAGAAGTTGGACCAAGAACTTGCTAAGTTTCTTCTAGCCTGAGAGGTATTAGTCTGCATGCATTTCTTTCTTCTGTAATGTCTCCACATCATAGTTAATTTTATGTGTTAACTTGACGGGACCTTGGGGTTCCCAGATACTTGGTGTGTCTGTGAGGGCATTTTGCATGAGATTAACATTTGAATCAGTAAGCTGAGTAAAGCTGATTTCTCTCCCAAATGTGAGTGGGGCTCATTCTGCACAGAACTACAAGGCTGACTTTTCCTGGGAAAAGAGAATTCTCCTGCCTAATGATCATCTTCAGACTGGGACATCATCTCTCTTCCTGCCTTCAGACGCAAACTTGAATGAAAACATCAGTTCTTCCTAGGGTTGCAAGCCTGCCACCCTTGGGATTAGAACTACATCATCTTTTCTTCTGGTCTCCAGGCCTGTGGACTCAGACTGGAACTAAACCATTAACCGTCCTGCATCTCCAGCTTGCCAACTCACTGGACAAGTCTTGGGACTTCTCAGCCTCCATAATTTCATGAGTCAATTCCTTATAATAAATCCCTTTCTCTACATGCACACATCTTATTGGCTCTGTTTCTTTAGAGCATCCAAATGCATTCTAAAATAGCAGTCCCCAATCCTTTGCCCTGTCATGGCATCAGGGACAAGTTTCATGGAAGACAATTATTCCATGGATGGAGCTATAGAGTGGAAGGGTGGGGGATGGGGACAGGAGGCAGAGCTCAGGTGGTGATGCTATGTGACCCAGTTCTTAACAGGCCACACATGGACTGATACCCATCCTCAGCCTGGGAGGTCAGACCACAGCTCTAAAATATTTTATCTGTAATTTCAGTGACAGTCAAAGGAATCATCTGATTATAGAGATGTGTTTAAAAATCCGTGTCTTCCTTTAGTCATTTAATCAAACTCATCTAAAGTTTTTGCTAATCCATTTGGATAAAAGAAACTATATGACGGCGGCTCCTGTGGCTCATTGAGTAGGGCGCCGGCCCCATATTCCGAAGGTGGTGGGTTCAAGCCCAGCCTCGGCCGAACTGCAAAACAGAAAAATAGCTGGGCGTTGTGGCGGGCACCTGTGGTCCCAGCTACTCGGGAGGCTGAGGCAAGAGAATCGCCTAAGCCCAGAAGTTGGAGGTTGCTGTGAGCTGTGTGATGCCAGGGCACTCTACCAAGGGGCGAGAAAATGAGACTCTGTCTCTACAACTAAAAAAAAAAGAAAGAAACTATATGAGGATCTCTTTAAAAACATAAAGGATTATGTAGTAGTGAGGTACTGTAAAACTCTAGGCACTCAGAATCCTTGAATAGCACTTCAAAATTTTACTTTAACTGTTTTTTTTTTTTTATTAAATCATATCTGTGTACAATAATTCAGTCATGGGGTACAGTGTACGGGCTTCAGATACAATCAGAGATATTTTCATCAACCTGATTGTGATAACATTCCAGAGACTTTCTCCTTACTTTGTGAGAACAATTTT
>CAUYRH010113015.1:0-13569 GCA_963574655.1 Perodicticus potto | reverse complement strand
TGACCTTTTTCAAAAACCAACATTTATATTTATTGATCTGTTGTATAATTCTTTTATTTTCAATTTCATTTAATTCTGCTCTAATTTTGGTTATCTCTTTTCTTCTGCTGGGTTTGGGATTGGAATGTTCTTCCTTTTCCATTTGTTTAAGATGTTCCATTAAGTTGTTAACTTCCTCTCTTTCTGTTTTCTTGAGGAATGCTTGCAGTACTATAAATTTCCCTCTAAGGACTGCCTTTGCAGTATCCCATAGGTTCTGATAATTTGTGTCTTCATTGTTATTTTCTTCCAAAAATTTGGAAATTTCCTGCTTAATCTCATCAATGACCCATGTATCCTTCAGCATGAGGTTGTTAAGCTTCCACGTTTTTGTTTGAGTATGCAGATTCTTGTTGTTATTGAGTTCAACTTTTATTCCATGATGGTCTGAGAAGATGCAAGGGATAATTTCTATTTTTTTAAATTTGCTGAGGTTAGACTTGTGACCTAAGATGTGATCAATTTTGGAGTATGATCCATGGGCTGATGAGAAGAATGTGCATTCAGTTTTGTTGGGATGAAATGTTCTGCAGATGTCAGAATGCCAAATGTTGGATGGTTAAGTTTAAACCTATAATTTCTTTGCTTAGTTTCTTTTTGAAGGATCTGTCCAACACTGTTAGAGGAGTGTTAACATCTCTGACTACTATGGTGTTGGAGGAGATCAAGTTGCTCATGTCTGTTAGAGTTTATCTTATAAATTGAGGTGCATTCTGGTTGGGTGCATAAATATTAGTAATTGAAAGCTCATCATTTTGAGTATTACGTTTAACAAATATAAAATGTCCATCCTTATCTTTACTCACTCTGGTTGGTTTAAGGCCTATTGTGTCTGTGAATAAGATTGCAGTACCTGCTTTTTTCTGCTTTCCATTTGCCTGAAATGTAGATGACCATCCCTTCACCTTGAGTCTATATTTATCTTTCAAGGTAAGATGAGATTCTTGTATGCAGCAGATATCTGGTTTAAGTTTTTGTATCCAGTCAGCCAACCTGTGTCTCTTTAGAGGACAATTTAAACCATTCATGTTAATTGAAAATAATGATAAGCCACTCAGGTGTGGAATGGGTATTTTGGGTCCTTTCGCCATTATAGAGTTTAGTATGTGGTAGAAAGTTTCTGCTTGAGTTTACTTTTATGGTGGAGGTTTGCACTGGTCATTATGGAGGATAGGTCTGAGAATATCCTGGAGAGCTGGTTTAGTTATGGCAAATTTCTTCAACATATGGATGTCGTTAAAGTATTTATTTTCTCCATTACAAATGAAACTCAGTTTGGCTGGATAACAGATCCTGGGTTGAAAGTTATTTCGTTTGAGGAGGTTAAAGGTCAATGCCCACTCCCTTCTGGCTTGAAAGGTTTGAGCAGAGAGATCTTCAGTTATTCTAATATTCTTCCCCTTGTAAGTAAAGGATTTCTTGCATCTGGCTGCCTTTAGAATCTTCTCCTTCGTGTTAATTTTAGTGAAGTTAACTATGATGTGCCTGGGGGATGTCTTATTCGGGTTGAGTCGTTATGGTGTTCTGAAACTGTCTGTGATCTGAATTTCAGAGTCTCTAGGTATGTCTGGAAAATTCTCTTTGATAATCTCAAGAAGAATCTGTGACCTGTGAAGCCAGTCCATCACTTTCAGGTATCCCTATAAGACGAATATTGGTTTTCTTTGAGTTATCACAGAGCTCTCTGAGAGAATGATCCGATTTGCCTTCCATTTCTCTACCTCTTTGAGCGTTTGGGAGCGTTCAAAGTCTCTGTCTTCGTTGTCAGAAATCCTTTCTTCTGCTTGCTCTATTCTGTTACTGAGGGCTTCTACTGTAATTCTCAGATCTTTGAGGGCTGCAACTTCTTGTCTTAGTGTGTCGAAATCTTTGGTCATTTTGTCTTTGAATTGGTTGAACTCTTGAGACATCTTCTGAATTAATCCTTCTATTTGTAACTCCATTTTCGTTTCCATTTTGTTTATTTTGTTTGCAATCCAGATTCTAAATTCAATTTCAGATATCTCCACTATCTGTTTGTCAATGGGATCCTCTGGATTGGATGGTTTGTCATTCTTTGGGGGAGTTGCACTGTTCTGCTTATTCATGTTGCCAGAGTATTTCCACTGATTTCGCCCCATGATTGTTTTTCAGTTTTTAGATAGATGAGCAGGTCAGTGAAATTGGATTAGAAACTTCTACAGTTGTGGTTGACCAGCCCTCCACCTGGGAACTGGGACTGGTGACTGCAGCTTTTCCTCTACAATTTTGCAAACTACCTGTACAGTACTACAGTCTATGACTGTAGAGGCCTACTTAGTGTAGTGGGGGTAGGAGGCTCTGTCTTATATCCAGCTGATCTCTGTCAAATCCTAGTGATTCTGTAACCCTGGAGTGGGTCTCAGGTTCAGTGAAATACAAGCACCTAGGACATTCCTTCCTCCGACCAGTAGTATCTGGAAGAGGACAATCAAACCTTCCCACTATAGAAAAACCTGAGGCCCGCCTTGGAGGGTCCTTGGATAATTTGTACAGTTCAAGAGTTCCAGACCAAATGCCCCCGACAGCCCCCCCATAGCTGGAATGTTCAAGAGGGTTCCAGCAACTAGATGCTAGGGGCTATTGGCAGCTTGAGTGTTCCTCAGCTTTGAGTGCCTTCAGAGCTCCAAGGAGTCAGAAATGACCGTCCAGTAGGAGGTTTAGAGCCAGGGGATTGGTGCCTCTTACCTCACTTTGGTCGTCCTTCACCACCGGATTTTGGTCACCCCAGTCTCTGGTAGTATCTCTGGCAGGCTTTCTTAACCCAGGCTCTGTGTCCCTGTTCTGCCCAAAAAGCAAATGGGCAAATGCACCTGCCGGAGTCAAAATGAGGCCGTTGCCTCCTCCTCGTGGTTACCAGCGTCTGCCACCATCCAGCAGGGGAGCCTGTGGTCTGTCTGCCTTAGGTGCTCAGTGGCAACTGGAGAAAGTTCCACCTGAGTTTGGTCCAAACCTGAGGATGTCCAGACAGCAAAAGAATTTTTCCCTCAGCCACTGCCCCTTTGTTGCCACTGTTTTGCAGTACTGCAATCCCTATAGGGCGAGGTATGGCTCCCTCTGGAAGGCCGCAGAGATGGGGAGATGACTGTCCAAAGTTAGACTGCAGCAGGATCACTCTACTAATGCTGAAGTTGGGTGGAATGTGCCTCCTCTTAGGTTCACGCACTTCAGCAGCTTCTGAGCCTCCACCCACAGTGTGGGAACCCTAGCCTCTGTCTGCTGCTGAGATACTCTTTATCTTTGGGCCAGGACAGTCCCCTTTTCCTCTGAGTCTTCCTGTATAGTTACTGGATTCAGAGGAACAGCAAAGTAGTACAGCCACCATCTATGCAATGCCCAGTCCTAGCTAAGAAATACAGACAATCTGGATTCTGGATGAGTTGGACTTCTAGACTTCCAGACCAGGGGAGGGAGTAGACTGAAGGATCAGGGTGGCAAGGAGAACATTTAGAACACCAATCACATTGAGACCAAATGAACTAATAAACAAGTAAAAAGGCTACCAGACACACAAACCCACAGATGTACCCACAGTCAGAAACACATGGACATACAGACAAAACATAACAAACAAACAAAAAACCAAACAACAACAACTACAAAAAAAATCTACAATGAAAATAATGATACTTGTAAAATACTTGGGAAAATAGAAAAAAAAGCCTCTAGAAAATCTTTTGCAAACACTCTCAGAAGCCCTAAGAAGGAAAGAAGAGGAAGGGGAGAGAGAAAAAAGAAAGTAGTGTTCATAAAAGAGTTACAAAACAGAAGAAAGGAAAAACAAAAATACAATTGAAAATAGAAGAAAATAGAAATAACCTGAGGAAAAAACAAGTGAAATAAAAATTAATTATCAATGGCTCCTCTGAGAAAAGGATTAAAAAAAAAATCAACCTCAAAATTATTATTCTTGTATATATATAGAAACACACATCTATATGTCTCTGGTAGATATCAACTTTAGTGGAATAAATTTATAATGCAATATACTTTGCAGACACCAGATGGTGCTGTGAGTGGTTCCCAGGCTTATACGTGATTCAGCATTTATTTTGTTACTATGGTAACCACTCTATCTGGCCAGTCGCCATTTTTGGAGTTTCTCTAACAGTTTGCTTTCTAAAAGGTGCCGTATTTCGGGTGTTCTGCTCCAGATGGCACTCCCATCCGACCTCCAAATTTGGTGTAGGAGTCCACGTTTCACAAATCTCTCCACTCTGCTCTCATGTTCTCTTGCAAACTGGCAAGTGCAATCGGCTGTGGGAGAGGGGCTCACCACTGCAGCTGCAGTGGCTGTGGGGGAGGGGCTCACTACTGGGACTGTGGTGGCTCTGGGCACCATGGGTGATTGCTGCTGCCACTCTGGACTGCTGCTTTTTCCACAGCTGAAGTGCACAGGGACCCTCTATGCCAATTTCCACAGCTCAGAGTGTCTCCTCCACATCCCAGTTCCCTGCACACCCTGCACAGTCAGACCTCACCAGGATTCCCTATCAGGGATGGCACTGTCGGATCAATTACTCCCAATGGTCTGGGGAAAAGGTGTTCGCCATTTTGGACAATTCAAAATGTCCGTTTCCCAGCAGGATCCCCTTCCTTCAATTCTCCCTTCGGCTGCCTAGTCCTCTATGGCTCCAAGCAGCACCCCTTTCTGGTCACCAAACTCTGGAATCCACACTTCAATGAAATTTTCATCAATTAGGTTATGCAAGTTGTGAACTGCTGTCCTCCCCGTGGGAGGGGCCAGCAGCCATGTCTCTGCCAGGCAGGGGAAAAGTCTATAGCAGAGTCCACAGTTTTGAGCTACACTTCAAATACAACAATCCACCAATTTGCTGCACTTCTCCAGCTGTCCATCCACACCAATAATTCACACGGGGAAAGATCCAGAGCTCCCTCCCTCTCACCTGGTGTCCTGCGAGGGATGGGCTATGCGACTGTCTCCAGCGCCATCTTGCTCTGCCTCCTTTTTTTTTTTTTGAGACAGAGTCTCACTCTGTCATACTGGGTAGAGTGCTTTGTCATCAGCCTAGCTTACAGCAACCTAAAACTATTGGGCTCAAGAAACCTTTTTGGCTCAGTCTCTAGAGTAGCTGGGACTACAGGTGTGTACCCCCATAGCCAGTTAATTTTTTTTTATTTTTAGTAGAGATGGGGTCTCACTCTTGCTCAGGCTGGTCTCAAACTCCTGAGCTCAAGCAATCCACCCACCTTGGCCTCCCAAAGTTCCAAAATTACAGACATGAGCCACTGCACCAGGCCAGTCATGTCTATTTTCCACCATTTTCTTGAAAACAGTTGTCTCCTCTATTTTCATAGCAAATGAATGTTAACTTCCCTTTTTTCATCATCATAAAGTTGTTGGTAAGGTAGTATATTTAACAAAAAAAAGATGTTTACATCATAAGGAATGTGTTATTTTTAATTTTGTATACTTAATAGTCAGGTTAAACATACAATTCAATTTGTTAAACAACAAGCAAAAAATAATGTATTGTATGATTCAAGTGGTAAAATGCACAGTTACAAGGATTATTCACAATAGAAGGGATGGACTTTGTGGAAATGTCTAAACAATTTTCCTCATCCTTTTTTTGAAAAAAGTATTTCAACGTTCTAAACTGATTCTTTAAAAAAAGATGATACATTTAGTTCTTGAAAAACCAAGAATAAAAATAAATAAGCAAGAGTGCATATAATATTGGCTCATATAAAACTGTAACAAAGGCCTGGTGACCCCTTTAACAGAAGCTAATACTCAAATTATGTTAAATTTTTTTTTTGAGAAAGAGTTTTACTTTGTCACCCTGGGTAGAGTACTGTGGCATCAAACTCAAACTCCTGGGCTCAAGCAATTCACTTACCTCAGCCTCCAAAATATCAGTGACTACAGGCAACTGCCCCAACACTTGGCTATTTTTTAGAGACTAGGTCTCACTCTTGCTCAGGCTGGTCTCAAACTCCTGAGCTCCAGCAATCCACCTGCCTCAGCCTCCCAGAGTGCTAGAATTACAGGCATGAGCCACCACACCCAGCCCAAATTATGTTTAATTTTTAACACATTAGGTCCTCCTTTGTCAAATATTGGGACAGTAACAGTGCATCTGGTACATTCAGCTGCTATGTTGACACATGCGGAGAAGAATGATAACCCCACTGAGAGGGGAGGCCTTTGGAAGCTCTGACAGGCCTGAGTCAATCACAGAAATCCTCCCTTTGGAACTCAAGTTTCTGGTTCAGTCATCACTTCTTTATAAATTTTACCCCATCTTTTTGCCTAAACAGAAACTGAGTGTTCTCTCTGATGATACATGTATTGCTTAACATTGCATTAACCCCATATATTTCAAGGTCAGTTTGTAGTTATGATATATTGGGTGCAATGTAATGCTTTATTTGAGATATGATTCCCCCACTGTCTTTCAAAAAATTCTTTTAAGCATCATGCTACAGAAGTATACATCCCACTCTTCCTCATTTGTAATATTCCCTTAACTACTGGATAATCTCTCCCACTTACAAATGACACTAGCACCATGAATTTCTTTTCTACTCAAATTATTGCCCTCCACCTTGTAACTGTCTTTCATGACCTGATTATCGCACTCTTATATTCATACTTTTGGCTTTATTCATAATTTAAGCCACCAAATCTCTTATGTATCACTTTCTATTAATCCACATAGCTTAAATAACCCTAATATAACTGAATTTATTTTTACTCTGGACTTCTGTGTTTCACTTACCCCCTATATAGGCAGACTAGTGTCAGTGATAGCAGAGTGCCCATCTAGCTCAGTAAGTAGAGCCTGAGACTCTTAATTCAATGATATCTACTGTAACCAAACCCTCATCTTTGCTCCCAAATCCACCTTTATCCCTCCATGAGCTGTCAATCCCATTTTGCAAAATGAAAGTGGAATGTCTTGACCACTTCAAACCACATCTGCTTTCTCTATGGTAAATAAATGCTATTGACCATGTCTCAGAATCACATTAAGTCCTCAGTGAAAAATAGTGCAAATGCCATCTCTGTCACCTGTATACTTTGAATCCTCACCTGGTTGCAACTATCCTCTTTTTTGTCTCCTATAGTAAATAAAATACTTCCCAATTTAATGTTGGTATTTCTACACTTGCCCTAGATCCTTTCTTGTTCAATCTCAGGCTGCCAATTATCACTTTCTACACCAATTCCTTAGATGTTTACTAAGTAACTTCCCCTTCTCGCAAGTGTTTAAACTTATTCTGACACTAAAATATTAGAATCGACAAAAATACAATTACCCCTCCTACTTGATATTTTTCTCTCACCATATCAAAATTATATTTCTCAGGATAGTTGATGGCACACACATTACTTCTATTTTCTTACAATCTCTCCTACTGTCATCAGACTGAAGTGTACCATCTCCATGCCAAAAATGTTGCCTTTCCCAGGAACAACAATAATCTCTGTGTTGAGTTTGAGGAAAACATCGTAATCTTCATCTTCCATATGGACTGTCTCTTTCTTATCAGTACATTCTTACTTCTTAGAACTTATACATGCCCTCCCACTTCTGTAATTGTCCCATCCTATTCCTTTTCTGGATTTCACTTCTTTTAATTAAGTTTTATGTTTTAAAATGTTTTCATGTTCTATTACTCACTCTCTTATTTTTTTATTTGAACTCTCTTTCTAAAAAAATTTTATTCATTACTCTATTTTTACATATTATCCATATTTCAAAAACTTCCAAATTTTTAACTTTTAACCAGGCCCTTTCTCTGAGCTTTAGATCCTTACATCCAAATATCTATGTGGAATAATTTCTTAAAGTTTCTTATATAAGGATTAATAATCTCCTTCTCTCCTACCCAGAGGCCAGCATCTACCAAATTCAACTCATTAAAAAGAGCTTTCAGTAAGATAACTTAAGTCTGGTTAAATATAAGGCACAATTAATATACTAATCAGAGATGACCATTTGCAAGTTAAGATATTTGATTATTTTTTGATATTCCACCCCAAAGTCTAGATCAATGCAGATTTCCTTCCTACCACACTCACTTGCTGCCTTGTCTCAGGTTCCAGTGCATCACTTTCCTTCCACCCAACATTGAACTAGATGGATCCCAGAAGGACTAAGGATAGTCCTCACAGGAAAAATCCCAGGAGGAAGAAAAAACTTGAGCACTGGAAAAAGGAGGATAATTATCCCCAAAGACATGTGATGAGAGGAAATTACATGAGCTGGAGGGTCAGAGTGAACTGGCACCTGAAGCTCAGGGGTGTGTGTTGAACATATCACAAGTCTCTGAAAAGGCTACACACAAGCACCATGCATGTCTGTGAGGCATTTCCTAAGACAGAATATGTCATCAACCTAAATCAAGGCGACTTCTTCCCCCGTGTGGGCTCCCATAGTGACCCCCAACAACTCTTGCTCTTTCAGTCTTTTCTTTGCACATAGATGGTATTTGAAAATATATCATGTCATTGATCATTTCTCTTAGTGACAATTCAAAAACCCTACAGGGCTTTTAATGACATGCATGGACTTGCCTCTGCCTTTCTCTTCATACTCACCTCCTTCCTCCATATCCCCAGTTCCTCAGCTTTCTCTTGTCATTCATGCCATGCTGTCTGCCTGGACCACTTGTTGCACTTACGTGTTCGTCATCCTTAAAGTGTATGTTACATCCTTAAAGTGTGTATGTTACAGTACATACATAATCATAGAGCAGTTTCTTAACATTCTATGTTGATTTAAACCTTACAGTTCTGTTTATACAGCAGCTTGCACTTTATTGTTCCATGGTGATTATCATAAATAGAAATAAATCAGTTATTCCTTTATGATTCACTATATTTTTCTCTTCCCTTCTAGACTGGAGGCTTCATTAAGGCAAATCTTTTCTTGGTCCTTTCCTGCTGACATATGTATGTACATATGCAATAGGTCTTTTTTTTTAAAATTCAGATGTTTTATTCCGTAAAGCACTTATGCACATATTTCAAACTCAGAAAATTAACCTGGGAGTGAATGCCGTAACAGATCAGCTACTGACCATTGCACAGCAAGAGAAGTGAAATAGATCCACTGCTCCTCATAATCCCACAGTGCCTGCACAAGGGTTGAATAAACAGGATGCTGAATCCCTACACATTGCCAAAGAAAATGCAACAGAAATGACAGGTTCCTAATAAGGATAAAAACTTACAAATAGAATCAAAACTGATTCAAGTCATACAGCAACAGGACAAAAATAAAAAGGAAAGAGATAATATGATCTGAAACAACCATTTCAATAGTAAGTTGCTGACCTTTTGTTGGGCCTCTAGTCCAAGATGCCTGAGGACAAGTCAGTGCTCCTGTGTGGGGTAACTCCAAATGGCAAATGGGCCCATCTGAAACAGTCTTTTAATCCTGAAGTCCACCAGCAAGCTATAGCTAAGGATCAGGCCTGGTCTCTTAGTGCACAGATGGTAACAGGTCTCCTGGACTTCCTGAGATTCTCTCTAGGAACTAGGCCTCTGCATCCACATCTCAGGGCCACCTCTCTTCCCCAGCCTTCCTTTAAACACTTGATTGACCTCGTGTTTCTAAAATATCTGAGAATTACCTGCGAGGGTGGATACTGGATTGTAAAGTGTGTGCTGTGTGTCCAGGTCTTGGGACAAGTCACATCCAGACCTATTTGGGCACGTCCTTTCTCATGCCTAACAATGTCCTTCTTCCCCTGGCTACAAATTCCAACTATTCCCTGTAATTAAAACTAGGGTAATTAATATTAGCAACAAGCTGTATTGAACAAACCAGTGAAACTTTTTTCACTTGTCTTTTTTCATTTAATATTACGCTGTCAGTTATAAATCTATTCCTAAAACTCCACTTGAGATTTAATTAATTCAGTAGCAGCTTAATCTAAAATCTAATGGTGCTAAGGATATTGAAGTTTCTAAAGGCCAAGCCAAATAGCTCTTTCTAAATCTTGTCTCATAAGGGTCTCAGAGTCCCTAAAGAGAAAACTAAATTAACAAGTTAGCCATGCATCAAGTAAGCAAATGGTATCATAAAAAAAAAAAAGGACTGGATAGCTAGAATTATTACTATGCTTAAAATATAATAAAAGGAAAAAAAAAAAGAATGCAAACATATCAAATTACTACAATGATTATTTTAACAATTTTCAATAAAAGCCCACTATTGTTTTCCATTCAAGCATGCCTTGCATAAAATGTTGTGGTTCTAAACCTTCCTAATTGCCGCATTGTTACAAATGGAACAAAAGGGTCGCAACCCACAGGTTGAGAACCGCTGTTATGCGGTTCTGGAAAAAGTCATTAGTGACAATAAGTTAGGGCAAATAAGGCAAAAAGTTATCAAGAAAAATAGTAAGAATACAAGTAACAAA
Source organism: Perodicticus potto (assembly GCA_963574655.1). Taxonomy (NCBI): domain Eukaryota; kingdom Metazoa; phylum Chordata; class Mammalia; order Primates; family Lorisidae; genus Perodicticus; species Perodicticus potto. The sequence goes on along the minus strand of CAUYRH010113015.1, from coordinate 3,111 downwards.
AAAAATGGGGAAAGTAATGCACAAGTTCTTTAAATGAAGGATTATAAGAAAAAAAAGGACAGAAAAACTAGATCCAAATGTTATAAGAAATATGCTTATGATTTTCCCTGATGAATGGCCAATCAGAATTGCATTCCTTCAAATTTCACAGACATCATTATCATAATGTTATATAACTACTAATTGCCATTTTCCTTCTGAAGATATGTTAGTTGCATAAAAGTAATTTCAAAAAGGAAAAAAGGAGGAAACATACTCACTATTACAAGAACAAGAAACTCTTCATGACCATTAGACCAAAATCACCAGTCTCTCTTTCTATACTGTTGTCTGTATTCCAAAAACTAGAACAGCTAATTGTTACTCTACTCAAGAGCCAGTTACTTAATTTTTAAGCCCTTTTGAGTGAGGAAGCTGCTCTAACTTTTATAAGAGAAGCAAGGGGAAAAAGAGGACAAAAACAGAACATTTTGTGCCAACTCAAACAAGACCAGGTTCCTCACATCTATGTGGAAAATGAAACTCAGATCTTTACCATGTAGGTGACTTTTAAATATTTTATTTTTTACTCAGGATAAAAGCACAAGTCTGTCCTAACTAGAGTAATATTAATATATGACTATTTTATTTTTTCTTCAAAAAGGAAAAAGGAAAAACTTAGATAGGTATGTTTCCTTGCAAGCAAAAGGGAGAAAAAAGTATTTTTGTTGTTACTATGATTATTAAGTTGTAGATACATAAAATTCATGAAATGGATTGGTGACTTTGAAAATGTAATATAATATCAAAGGTGCAGACTGTTTCAAACATTCAGTACATATCAGATTGAAACAAAAACCAAACCAAATCTCAACCCACCAGCGATGAAATGGGCCTGTGGCCTTGGTAAAAACTTGTGACCTGCTTCACTGCAGCAAGATCCATGAATTCTCTCTAGCACTATTCAGAAATATCCCTCCAGGTCCACAAGTCCACAGGTGAGGCTGAAGGGTTCTGGCTATACCCCTGGTGCAAAGCACATCCATCATTGGACCAATTTCTGAATAGATTTTTATAAAGATGTACAAATTAGTTATAGGCATGTGGAATGTCTTTGGCTATAATAACCCAACATTGCAGGATAATGTAGTCACAGAGTGTCCAGACCCAGGCTGGGTTCAACAGGCAATGATTGATTATGGTTCTTTTAGTCTTTCTCAGACAACAAGAAACCGTGGTATTTAGGCTTCAGCCAAAGCCATCTTCTCAGGAAAAAATTTAGGATTGCTCTGACACAATTTGTTGGGTCTGTCTTTGATAACAGCATAACAAAACATGGTTATCACCATCATGAAGAGGAAGTAACTGGTGTGCATGAGATGCAAATTCTGTTTTTTGGGTTTTTTTTTTTTTTTTGAGTAAGAGTCTCATTATGTCGTCCTCGGTAGAGTGCTGTGGCATCATTGCTTACAGCAACCTTCTGGCTTAAGTGATTCTCTTGCCTCAGGCTCCCAACAGCAGGGACTACTGGTGCCTGCCACAATGCCCGGCTATTTTGTTGTGGTTGTTGTTATTGTTGCTTGGCAGGTCTGGCTTGGTTCTAACCCACCAGCCCTGGTGTATGTGGCCAGCGCCCTAGCCACTGAGCTATAGGTGCTGAGCCCATGAGATGCAAATTTATTAATGAACAGTCATCATCTGGAACAATAACGGTAAGTTTGGAATTTAAATCAAGATAGACTTTTCCAATGGCCCTCTTATAATACCAGAATGGATGTAATCTTCAGTATATTTTGTGTTGGTCATCTATGAACACCTTGTATCAGAGTATGGCATTGTTGTATGTGTGGTGGTTGTATGGTGACAGGGAACACACCAGGGGTGGCTGTGAGGGTCACACAGGCTGTGAACACCACCTGCTCACAGTGACCATGGGAAGCACAGTCATCCGAGCCATGGGCAGGGTAAAGGTAATATTAATATTCTTGTGGGCTTCTCTGACTGAGAGTCCATTCTGATGCCCTAAAATGGTTGGTTGCTGTAAGCAGATGTAACAGATGAATTACCTTGCAAGAGTACCCTCCAAAGAGTTTGAGTGGATACAGGGTTAGAATGATTGCAACTGAGATGACATCTGGGCCTGAATCTTCCAGTGTTTGGGGGGACTGCATGGATGCTCTAGCCTGCTTGCTGCTCATTATGCTTTCTGGAGTTGTAGTGTCATTGATGAGATGCTTTACTGTTTCATTCTCTGTTTCACAGTAGTCTAAATCACTAAGCTGTGGCATAAAAGTATTTCAATCCTCTGCCATTTCTGGTGCTTTAATCTCCTTGATTTTGAATAAATACTCTAGGGTCAAGAAAGCTATTGCTATGGCACTCACACTAATCATAAACATCTCCGGGGGAGGCCGTCTGCTGATGTACACCTTCAGGTTCTCCAGGGGGGTGATGTTAAACATCATTCTGAATGGCTTCACCATCGAAAACATGAGTTTGTTTTTTTTTTAAACATTCTATCCCTTCACTGCCATATCACCTGTGGTCATACCAGCACTGGCCACGGTGGGCAGTGGCACACCCTGGCTGGGTCAAGTCAGCTGCTGGATGGAGGCCCGCGGCCGCACTGACTGAACCTGGGGCAGCATCTGCCTCAGCCGGGCCCACGCAAGGACCAGGACTCGCTTGTGAAAACATGGGGTCGACTTGAGCTCTGGCATCCATGGTTTCTGGGTCAAAAAAAAAAAAAAACACGGCTAATACTGCTGTGACCTCAGACCCTGGCCTCCGATGGCGGCCATAGATTATTTTTGTTGCTTGATCTTTTCCATATCATTGTGGTCCAGAGAACTCAGACTGCAGCATAGGTCCTGGCACATACCAGGAGATTAAAAAACATCTGTAGAATTAATTAATAAAATAGTGGATATATTCTAAATACTGGATGAATGAAAGAAAATATAAAAGTACTGAAACATTTTACTGTGTTTTTTTATTATTAAATCATAGCTGTGTACATTAGTGCAATCAAGGGGTACAATGTGCTGGTTTCATATACAATCTGAAATATTTTCATCAAACTGTTTAACATAGCCTTCATGGCATTTTCTTAGTTATTGTATGAAGACATTT
>CAUYRH010113012.1:0-14751 GCA_963574655.1 Perodicticus potto | reverse complement strand
CTACTTTAAGAACACGGGTGAAACTGCTCCGGCTGTCAAGGCGTCAAGGGTATCCATAGAGGAAGAGCCAGCAAGTATGTGAAAGACGTTGCTTTAAAGAGACAGTGTGTCAAAGTAATGAGAAAGTCTCTGGAATGTTATTGCAATCAGGTTGATGACAATATCTCCGATTGTATCTGAAGCCCGCACACTGTACCCCATGATTGAATTATTGTACACAGCGATGATTCAATTAAAAAATAAATAAATAAGTAAAGAGATAGTGTGTTACGGAGTGGCGTTGGTAGGTGTGCCCCAGCCAAACGGTGGGGCTGGACGCAGGGTCAGTGGTCCCCCAGAATAACCGAATTTTTGCTGCACCTGCTTAAAAATGCGGAGTAACGCTGAACTTTGTGGTTTACATGCAGATTCTCTAGTCACTGAGCACCGAGATGTGTCGTGAATTTACAAAGCTCATGGCTGCATAACCCACGCATGAGCTCCCCCTGCCACATCAAGATGACCCTTACTGAAAAGGAACCAATAGTTACAAAACCAGAAGCGGAGGTCGCACAGAGGGAAAAGATATCCCAGAAGAAACTGAAGGAAAAACTTATGGCCCAGGAATCGAGGCAACATGAAATAAATGCGTAGAACAGTAAAACATCCCCCCTCAACAAAAACCAAGTGCAGGGTGGGTTTAGTTCGAGGGACCTCCTGCTTGCCAGTAATGAAGATTCATGATCTTTGAATTTGGAACAGAGAAAAGGAACAAAATTTTCTGTAATGAATCTCCCACTTCAAATTTATTCTTGTGCTGAGTTTGTCTTAGGATTTAATTTAATAAGTAAGCACGAAAGGGATCGCACAACAAGTATTCTTATCTTAATTTACCAGCAAAGCTGCATCAGTGTGAGGAAAAAATACCCTCTGCCTGATGTTTTGTTGACACCGCAGTGTGACAAAGTGCGCGGTCGGAGTTGGGTAATTTAAGAAATTCTCTTTAACAAGCAGCAGAGGAAAAAAATCTCGAGAACACAATGAAATGGAAAGACTATTCTCTTCAAATTTTGGAGGCCATTGTAGGAGAAAAGTTGCAAGTTCCATATTAAGTAAAACACAGTCCAGCTGTGGGCACTTTGCGGGGAGGCGGCGGCAGCATCTGCTTGGAGAGAACCAGGCTGGATCTGGGACCACCAGGCTCAGTTCTGAATTCTGCCTTGCTACTTAGTAGTTGAATGACTCTGCTTACTAAATCTCCCTGTCCTCAATTTCTCCTCTAAACCGAGGACAATGCCAGCATCTACCTCATAGGGTTGTTGGAAGGAATAAATGAGATAACACACAATGCCTGTGTATTACTGGCACACACTAAGTAAATGGCTGCTATTATGACAATTAAACTGTTAGCAAATTGCCACAAACCAAGTGACTTAAAACAACAGAAATTTATTCTCTCATAGTTCTGAAGGATAGTTTTCCCTATTATTAACACCTACATTAATTAGTATGGAACATTAACTACAATAAATGGTGCAACCTAAATACATTGCCATCAACTACAGTCCATACTTCATTCAGATTTCTGTGAATTTCTACCCATTTTTTTTCTGTCTGAGGATCTCATCCAGGACACTTGGTCCCCCCACATGTCCTTAGGCTCCCCTGGGCTGGGACAGGTTCTCAGATTTTCTTTGTTTTTGATGACTTTGACAATTTTCAGAAGTACTGGCTGGGTATCTCGTATAATGTCTCTAAATTGGGATTTGTCTGATATTTTTCTCATAGTTATACCTGGGGTATAGGTTTGGGGGAGGAATAAGTTTGTGGTGAAATTTTATACAGCGGTAGAGAGCTACTATAACATGTCTCCACGAGCCAATTTTTTTGCATATATTTATCATAGTGAAACGTAGTCTCCAACATTATTTCAAGTCAATAAGTATTTAGTGCCTACGCTACAGGAGCACTGCCAAAAATTTAGAATAATTTGGAAAAATAAGGCAAATAACTAGAGCGTAAAAATAAAATTGGCAAGTGCTGTAAAGTACGATGTCTTTGAAGAGTCCAAGGACAGGGTGAATGTGTGTGACCAAGGAAACAGGAAAAATAGAGCAAACGTGTCAAGAGGCAGCCTCAGCAATACCTTTTATAATCCAAATAAATTAGCCATATGACTATTAGAAGGGATTTCTCATATTCGCTATCCCAGGTTCACAAACAGTTTCTATTATAAAAGACATGAGGTATTAGTGATGACACGGGGGTGAGGACATGCTTGTGCAAGCAACCAGGAAAGAGTTAGCTCTGCCTTTGATAAGGAAAATCTAGTTCTTTTCACCGTATTCCATTCACTACCTCAACATTTACTCAATTTCCCCGCATCCTATAAAGCATGGGCTGTAATTCTATTTCTGCTCTTACCGGGGAGAGCAGTTTGTGTTTGCTGTTCTCCCCTTGTAACCTCTTCCCTCCCCATTCTCACCCTGCAAGCTGACTTCTGATTTCAGCTCTCTAATGAAACAAGGCTTTCCAAGGTCACCAAGTGATCTAAATCCACGGGCCTTTTCTTGGGCATAATCTTCTGTGATCTATTTGCAGACTTCACCATGACCGATGCTGATATCTACAATTATTTCTTTCATGGTCAAAAAAGAAAAAATGAAATTGGATTGCACTCTATTCCTTAAAGCCCACAGAGGCCTACAGTCTGCAGAATAGTTTAGGATCTGCTTAGCAAAGCACTAAATGTTCTCAAAAATGGGGTTGCAGCTTTCTTTTCCAACCACACCTCTCAAATCCTACCACGGTTCCTTGTAGGATGTACAATGCATTGTCCAGCAACCAATTATACCCCCGTGACTGTTAACCACAAAACTCTGTGATGGTACTTGCCTTGTGCAGTATGGAAGGCTGTCTATCAAGGCCACGGTTATGTAAATATAACATTAATATTTATTGCATTATGCACTGCACTAAAATTTATTATGCTTATTATTTTTGAGACTCTACTCCCTGTATAATTAGAAGCATAAATGTATACTTGACAGGGTTGTTATAAGAAATAGTTTTTTTTTTGAGACAGAGTCTTAAGCTATTGCCCATGGTAGAGTGCTGTGGCATCACAGCTCACGGCAACCTCCAACTCTCGGGCTTAAGCAATTCTCTTGCCTCGGCCTCCCAAGTAGCTGGGACTATGGGTGCTCTCCACAATGACCAGCTATTTTTTGGTTGTAGTTGTCATTGTTGTTTGGCAGGCCTGGGCTAGATTCGAACTGCCAGCTCTGGTGTATGTGGCTGGCGCCCCAGCTGCTGAGCTACAGGTGCGGAGCCAAGAATTAGTTGTTGACATCGTAATTCAATGTATAGACCAGCGCCTGTACAAAGCACTCAGGAAACTGCTAGTAATCATGACAGTGTGATGAAGGCTGCTCCTTCTCCCCTAGTGGGCTGAGAATATTGGAGAGCAGATCGCCTGTTTGCACCATTTTTGTTTCTCTCAAACTTCAAGCAGTTTATTCAAAAAAATTTCTTTTGAATTGAATTGACTGCTATTTCTCAGATGCGTTCGTTTTGCTTAGATCTCATGGAACTCTGCTGTTCTGCTTTACACAGCACTCTCTGACAGCTCATTTATCTCCTCATCAACTTCTCTACTCTTCCACGGGTTTTGTATTTGAAGAATTTATCATTGGCTTTCTCTGTTTTTTTTCTTTCTCCCTCTACACATTCTTACCAATGACAAGCATCCACTTTTATAGCCTGAATTGGAGGTGGTCGACATTCACATCGGAGGGTCTAACGCTGGACTCCCTCTTGCATCCCCACCGCCCACAGGGCATGTCCCTGGAATGGTTACCCAGCGTCTCTGGAATTGTATTTCATTTTCTCATTTCCACACACCTCGGGCTCAGATGCAGTGCCTGTCAACAGCATGTTCACAGAGGCTGTCACGTCCGCACTTTCCTCTTCCTAGCAATTTAGGCTTTCATTATCTTGCTCTACTGTTCCCTCAACTGTCTCCTTTCTGCCTGTCTCGCTCTGGGTTCTCCCCTCACAATCTGTCCTGCCCACACACTGCCAGATTGATGTTCCCCAAACAAAACTGTAATTATGTTACTTGTTTGTTTCAATATCTTGAATGGCTCCTAGCTCTTCTTTAACTATTAAATAAAACCTAAACTCCTTAGCCTGACATGGGTGGGTCTTGCTAGACTAATTCAAATGACTCTTTAATGACTCCTCCACTCACCTGTTAATTTTTAGCATGATTGTGTTCTTGTTATCCTTGTTCCCAAGCAGAGTCTGTTTCTCATATTAGATCCTAGAATAATGACTTATATACAGTTTTGTTTCCCACCATCAATCTGTTTTTCCAGGCTATATATGTCTATTGACTGCTTACTCTCTGTAGGGCACACAGCACATAGTCTGTGGTATATCAGGATGGGTCAAACTCTCGCGCTATCTTCTAAGAATTTAACATCTAGTAAAGATGAGAAGTGAACTTAACACTACTACTGCTTGATAGACGATGGTAAGTATATTAAATGAGTAACACTGGTATTCAGGAGAAGCTTTATGGAAGGGTTAACATTTGAATTAAGCTTTAAGGTCTTGAATAAAGAGACTAAAGGGATGATTAAAATGAAAAAGATTGACATTTTTGAGTGTTGGCAAGGACACAGAGCAGCTGGATCTCAAATACACTGCTTATGGGGAGGCAAATAAGTCAAGCACTTTAATAAAGAGATTGCTGGATTTTTAAAAAAATAAACTAGAAGAAAGAATACTTAATATGGGCCCCTCCCATTCTCATGTTGAAATTTGATCCCCACTGTTGGAGGTGGGGCCTGATGGGAAGTGTCTGGGTCACAGACAGTGACGCAGATCCCTCTTGAATGTCTTGGCGCCCTCTGCAGGATAAACTGAATTCTCACTTTGCATTAACAGTTCATTCCAGAACTGGTTGTTTAAAGGAGTCTGGCATCACCCTGCCCTCTCTTTCCTCCCCGCCCTTGCCATGTGACAGGCAAGCTGTCCTTCTACCTCCCACCTTGACCGGAAGTTCCCTAAGCCCTCACCGGAAGCAGATACCAGTACCACCCATCTTGTACAGCCTGCAGAATCACGAGCCAAATAAACCTCTTTTCTTCATAAATTATACAGTCTCAGGGATTCCTTTAGAGCAATGTAAAAACGGACCAACACACTACCATATACAGCTATTTCAAAGCTAGATACTTCCCAAGAGAAATGAAAACATAAACGTATGTTCACTTAAAGACTTGCAGAGGAATATTTATTTTTAAGAAACCTCAAACAGAAAGAATCTAGACATCTATTAACAGACACATGGATGAACAAATTGTGGATATTCATACAATGGGCTACTACTCAGCAATAAAAAGGGATGGACTACTGAAACTTATAAGAACATGGGCTAATCTCAAAACCATTAAGGTGAGAGAAGGAAATCAGATACAATAAGCTACGTGAAATTTTAGAAAAGTTGTAACTAACTTATAGTAACAGAAAGCAGATCAATTATTGTCTAGAACTAGAGGGAGTAGGGCAGGAATTGCTTGGAAAGGAACTAGAGGCAATTTTTTTGAGTGATGATTGCACTGCTGGCCCATGTGAAAATGCTCAGAAATACACATTTAAGACAGGTGGATCTTTCTGTATATAAACCAGTCTTCAATAAAGTTAATTTTTGAAAAGAGGAGATTCAACAGAGAAATCAAGGCTTGGGGTTGAGTTTTTGGTGTGATTTACATAAAGATAGTATTAGAAATCTTGAAATTATAAAGAAATCACGGGTAGAAGCATACCAGAGGCAGATCTTTGGTAAGTACCTATCTGTGGCAATTGGAGGAGGCAGAAAGAAAAAGACAGAATTTTCATTAAGACAGGGAGCAAATTAGAGAACACGGCATCCTAAGCCAAAGAAGAAGAGAGTTTCAGTAAGGATATGCTCTATGGAACAGGGTGCCCCTTGCACATTTGAGTTCAACTATGTGTGAATGGTCAAATCAAGTAATCCAGATAAGAGGCAAATGTGCACCAGTTTCCAAAGGAAAATGAGAGCAGCAGAACTGAGTTTGGGAACCTGTTTACATGTTTTTCTGTAATTGAAGCACTGGCAAAATCACACACTGTTCAACGTGTAGAAAGATCATTAAAACCACGCTGTTGTGGAAGTACTGTGGCCTCCATATCAGAAGCACCAGTGTGCTAGCTGGAGAATACTTAATGCAAAATAGCGAAACAGATTCACTAATGATGAGGACCTGGAAGGTAGCCAGGTAAATCACATTGGAGCCAGATTAGTGCATCTGGAAAAGAAAGGTGGGTGAGTGACAGCAGCTGCGGAAAGGGTGAGGTGACAAGGGACAGTCCCAATCAGGGTGGGCAGAAGATGGCTGGCAAGGCCATGCTGGAGCACCACTTCCAGCGATACGCACGGTTGTGGCAGCATCAACAAACAAGAGTGGCTAAACCTGAACTGCTGTGTGTGTTGTCTGCCTGACAAGGTCAGACCGAGACTCAGAGAAGTTTCCTAAAAACAGCTGCTCACCAAAGCAAACCTCGCACAAGCACCCATTGTAGGAAAAGCCACTGTAACATTTCCAGCTATCTTTTCAACTTTCTCAGTGAAAGACAGAACACTGGGCTGTGTCATTAACAGTAGTCAGATGGGGGGCGGTGCCTATGGCTCAAGGAGTAGAGTGCTGGCCCCATATACCGGAGGTGGCGGGTTCAAACCCAGCCCCAGCCAAAAAAACAAAAAACAAAAAAACAAAAAGCTGAAAGTTACCGATTTCTGAAGGATAAAAAAATCTTCCAAGTAGTCAGATGGGGCAGCGCCTGTGGCTCAAAGGAGTAGGGCGCTGGCCCCATATGCTGGAGGTGGCAGGTTCAAACCTGGCCCCACTCAAAAACTGCAAAGAAAAAAGCTATATTCATATGAACCAAGCGTGTCTTGTTTCCTAGGCATTCTAATGCATTATTCTTAGTATTGGTTTTGTAAGACAGGGTCTTCCTCTATTGCCCAGGCTGAGCACAGTGGCACGATCACAGATCACTCAAACTCCTGATCTTCCTGCTTTTGCCTCCTGAGTAGCAGGGATTACATGTGCACTTCCACACCTGACTATTATTATTTTTGTACAGATCGGGTCTCACTATGTTATGCAGCCTGGTCCTGAACTTCTGGTTCAAGTGATCCTTGTGCCTTGGCCTTCCAAAGTGCTGGAATTACAGGTGTGAGCTACTGTGCCCAGCAAACAATACATTATCTTTAACTAAAAGATGAAACTTATACTGACTCACAGATCTACACTTGAATGAAAAATGCTCTCAGGGAGAACTGTTAAAATGAAGGACCAGTTTGGTGGCTGCTTGTATCTTGACTCTGAATTAGACGAGGCCAATGAGAATAAAACAAAGAAAGACCATTTTTAGTAAGCACTGGTAAGGAGAAAGGAAAACAGAGTAGATGATAACAATGAAGAAAAGTAGAAGAAAGGGGGAAGAAAATAAAAAGAGAGGCAGTAAAAGAAAAGATGGATTGTAGAGTGTAGAGTGGTTTAGGGCAAAGCAAAATGGCGCTAGAAGTCTGCCCGCCTTTGGTTCAGCTTAACATTGGACACCACCTTTGATAATTATGCCCTCCCTAACCCTTTTCTAGGAAGGACTCTTTGGAAGTCTTTTTCTTTCTTTTTTTTTTTAATTTTTATTTATTTATTTATTTATTTTTTGAGACAGAGCCTCAAGCTGTCACCCTGGGTAGAGTGCCGTGGCATCACAGCTCACAGCAATTTCCAATTCCTGGGCTCAAGCGAATCTCTTGCCTCCACCTCCCAAGTAGCTGGGACTGCAGGCTCCCGCCACAATGCCCGGCCATTTTTTTTTTTTGGTTGCAGCTATCATTGTTGTTTGGCGGGCCCGGGCTGGATTCGAACCCGCCAGCTCAGGTGTATGTGGCTGGCGCCTTAGCCCGCTGAGCCACAGGCGCCGAGCCTGGAAGTCTTTTTCTTGATAATATGAGATCGTTTGAGCTAAAAATGAATAACAATTCTGTCTATTACATCCAGGTTTTGGCTGAGATTGAGAGACACAAAGATAAAAAGATGGTGTCCCTGGCTTCAAGCAGATTATACAGTATTAAGAGTCAACCACCAAAAAGATAAGGAAAACATAAAGTAAGAGTTATAAGCATAAAAAACTTGTTACAGAGGGCAAATTGTTGATTAATGGTAGATTAGGAAGTTGGTAGCAAGGGACAGGAAAAGTTTTAAAGAAAAGTAGAGCTTTGAGGGATAACTGGAAATAGTCCAGGTAGGTAAGACGTGGCAAGCGAGGAATTTCAGGCAGACAGTCTGTGTAAAGATCTGGAAGCAAGAAACACTAAAGGCAATAAATACTTTTAGTAACTCCAAGAGGTTCCATCCTGCTAAGCAAACTGTGTGAGGGTGAACAGTCAATGTTGAGGCCGTAGCACATGAAAGAGCCCCATTAAGTCACATCATAAAATGCCATCAGTGTCTTGCTAAGCCCTTTTAATTTAGAAGTCCTTCTGGCAGAAAAATTCTGAGCGTGTAATGCTACTGAGGCCCAGAACAAGTTGACATTGTGTGCTTTGTTAGAGTTCCTTAGCAAGGCATGTTTATCCTTGAACATAGGTGCTTCATAAATAAGCAGGGAAAGCTGACGGGTTTCGAATATGGCCAATGTTATATTCCAGACATTGTTTTAAGAACTTTGTATGTTAATACTTCATTGCTCACACCTTCCCAGAGGTATTATCCCTCATTTTACAGAGGGATCAAATGATTTGCCCAAGGTCATAGTCGTGTACCAAGGCAGATCTACTTCATAGCTCAGACTACAAACAAACTCATGTCACAGCCTCTCATCACAGCTAACAATGGCCCCTGACCCAGGCTGGTTACCAGTGGCGAGCCAGATTAACACAGCATTACGGACGAAGTGCTAACACTTTCAGGCATCCCAAGTATGGCAAAGAATTTTGGCGGTGATGTTTACATAATTTTCACAGTAGTGTTTTTGATCTACTATAATAGTTTATTTTATTTTTTTGTTGTTAGGGATTCATTGATGGTAAAAGAAACCAGGTTACAATGATTGCCTTTGTTAGGTAAAGTCCCTCTTATAATTGTGTCTTGCCCTCCAAAGGTGTGTCACACACCGTGACCCCCAACCCCTACCTCCTTCCCTCTCTCCTCTCTTCCTTCCCCCCTCCCTCCTTTCCTCTCTCTCTGCTTTCCCCTTCCCCCATCCCCCACTGTGTACTAGGGCATTAATCGTCCTCATATAAGAATTGAGTACATAGGATTCATGATCTTCCATTCTTGTGATGCTTTACTAAGAATAATGTGTGCCAATTCCATCCAGATTATGTTTATAGTTTTTTATCCTGAGATCCTGGCTTTTTTCTAAGTTTCTGTGGATTGGTATGCACTTCAAGAAAATAGCATATTTATTAGTCAAAATAATTTCTATTATTCACAGTCTTCTATTATCTTTGTTTTTTTTTTTTTTTTGTAAACTCATGTGTGAAAACAGCATAAAAAGAAGAAAAAAAGGAGAGGGCTCAAGTGATTTTAAAATTTCTCCAGGGAAGCAGCTTCAAGAAAAGTGTTGCTTAGTGAGGAAACCTTTAAATGGACCAATAGTTTCCTCGTCTTTATGCCCCAGTTATCTACATTCCCTCAGAAGACAGACTGAGGACACGTGTGGACTCGGAAGATACAAAGTACAGATCCCTTTATTATAGTATTATTATAAATGAAAATCAAAATAAAAAAAGCTAAGTGCTAGAAATATATTGCTTTGTCACACAAATTCCCTCCACTTTCAGTCCTACAGTCTTTATCTAATTTAAAAGAAACTAGCACAAACCTTACAGGTCAGCTATGCAATAAGGGATTGCCCAGTCATTAGCGGAAGGAGACAACTGTGGTCTCCCAGCTTCTCTCACTCTGCTGTTGTGCTTAGAGACTTGTTTTTCCTCATCAGGGTTTTGCTTAGTGCAAATGTAGCCTACATTTTGCAATGCAACTGCTATGTGTTAAAAAAAAGAAAAAAGATTTTTAAAGCTATTATAAAGTATGTGGGTATATATATATATATATAATCTCAATAAGGTAGTTCCTGAGCTATTTTAGATAGAGGTCCAAAATGTTATTCACACTCTTTATTTTCCTCAGGTGTATTTCCTTTGTATCTTTGAAATGCTAATGAATGTAGGTAAATAAAGTTTGGTAACTTAGAAGAGGTCTTGGTTCACTGGGTGGCATTACGTGTGCTTACTATTACTCCATATGACCTACGCTTCGGAAATTTACAAAATCCCTCAGTACTAGTTTATTTTAAAGGTATGTATTGTTGGGGGAAAATTTTCTGCCCAATAGGCTGCTACAAAGGGAACAAAATCCAAGGACATGCACAACCACCTTCCTGAGGTGGTATTTATTAGTCAAAATAATTTCTATTATTGGCAGTGGTACGTCCTTTTGTTAGGTTTCTACCTTGAATAGAGGACGTTGATAGAGTAATATCGCATATTGTTCTTCAAAATCAGTATTATACACAACACCCCAGTTGATAATATTTTACACTATCTTTTTCCTGTCTCAAAGTGTAAGCCATAGCTAATACAGCATACCTACATGTATAATTAAAAAAATCCATAAAATATGCCACCTTTAATATAAACTAAAAATAAGACAGTGACTTTTTTCAAAGTTTGTATTTGAGTACAAAAATTTTCGGGCCCAGGGTGGCGCCTGTGACTCAGTGAGCAGGGTGCTGGCCCCATATACTGGGGGTGGCAGGTTCAAACCTGGCCCTGGCCAAACTGCAACAAAAAAATAGCCGGGTGTTGTGGTGGGTGCCTGTAGTCCCAGCTACTCAGGAGGCTGAGGCAAGGGAACTGCCTAAGCCCAGGAGTTGCAGGTTGCTGTGAGCTGTGATGCCACAGCACTCTATTGAGGGTGACAAAGTGAGACTCTGTCTCTAAAAAAAAGAATTATCAGGCCCAGCCACAGTAGATGACAGAATGAAGTAATCAGATCTTGAAACTAATAAAAGGGCTTTAGAAAAGGCAATCAGAAGATTTTTTTTAAAAATCAGAAGAAAATTCAAGACTACATTTAAACTGGACATTAGAACAAGCGCTACTAATTCCCTGTTGTTGAGAGCCATGCAAAAATACTTTGTGTGTATGTGCAAAATAGTTGTAGGTTCAGAGAACTGTAAAAGGGGCTTCCTTCTATGTGTATGTCCCATAGGGATTTTAAGATTTTGGAGGGACGTGGAACAATTCTTCACTATGTGAAAATGTCCCACGTGTTGCAGGATGTATAGGGCCCTGGGACCATGGTCTTTAAACCCCAGGAGACGCCCTCACTCTCCCATTTTTTAGCATACGGAAAATGACCAACAGATATCTACAATATTCTGTAAGGGGCAGTGCCAAATACTCCTCTAGGTGAACCTCACAGACTTTCTGCCATAGAATTAAGTTTTTAATGGTAACTCTAAAAACACACGGTATTCACACACACATTTTCTACACTTCAAATCAATATTAGTCCAAAAGTATCAACTAAAGATGAGGAAATAAGCTAAGGCCTTGTGTGGTTAGGTACCCACATAATACTGTGCTTGAACAAAGAGGATTCTTACCTAAAAAGGTTTGAGAATGATTTGTTTTCTAGATCACAGTTTCTCTAAGCTTAGTACAAGGACCATTCTGGTTGGGGTAATGTTAATTTTTTTTTGTAATTTGATATCTACAGGGTTGTTTTTAGCACCAATTAACCTAGTGTCAAGCAAAACATCTCTCTCTCCCCCTTTTCGCCTGCCGCATGCATTGGAATAAGAGCTTTGCTCTTGGTCATAACCCTAACACAACACCCTGTAGATCCCCGGCTTCTTAATGCCTTTGGTGTCAGACAATTTCAAAATGCGAAATATGCAAAGATATGTCAGAAACGGTACCTGTCCTTCGTTTCCTTACATTTCGGTAGGACAGGCAGGGAGAAAACCCCAGATAACTAAGACTGTGGGAGAGTTGAATGAAGAACTTTGAAAGGATGGAGGAAGACTCAGAGACTTCTGCCTTGGGAAAGGAGGGACCTGCTCTTCCAGGTGGGGACATCTGAACAGCTTCTCGAATGACAGAGTTGGTTGGGAAAGAGAATCTGGGAAGACAACAGATCCTCAGAACACACGATGAAGTAGGAAGCTCTGGCTGGTTTCCAGAGGCGTTCAGGGGGAGACACAGATATAGAATTGGTGCTAAAATAGCTCAGGGAGGTGGGAGCAATAGAATTCTTATTTGAAATGCTAAGTGAATGAGATTGCCCAGGGAGAACGTGTCCCAGAACAGAATGGGATTAAAAACGAAACCCTGGAAAATCAGGACCTCTGACAGGAGAGAAAATGAACAAGAAGGACCAGTTAATGCAAGAGAATAAGAAGGGGGTGGGGAGGAGGAAAGAAGAATGGAATCCTGGAAGCCAAGAGTTTTTCAGAAGATGAAGGCCAAGGGTGACCATGATGCAGAAATATCTGTCCACATGAAGGTGGATAATAACCCTCATCATTGTGGGATTGTTACTGGGGACTTTAGTGAAGGGAATTGTAACAGTACCTGAAGGATGGGAATCAGAGTGCAAGGGGCTGTGTTGTTAATAGGAGCTTAATAAATAGAAGTCAGGGTCCGGGTTATGTTTCTGAATGAGTTTGATGGAGATGTGAAGGAGGAAGAAAGGATGGTAGCTTGATGGGGAGGGGAGGTCAAGGGAAGGAAGTCTTCAAAACCCACTGTCCACTTTCAGATACGTGAATCTTGAGCACAGGTATAGGCTAAAGGGAACGGGGGGCTGAGCGAGTCAGGTTATAGGAGGGAAAAAAGGAAATTTAGAGGAGGTGATGACATGAGGAAGGGCCGAGAGGGAATTTGCTTCCCTAGCACAGGCATCATTGGGGTGGATTAAAGAATGCAGTGCACATACATTTGGCTGCAAAGTTTCTGGAATTTTCTCAATTTGGGTGACCTCAATAGACGGCTTTTCAAAAACAGAAATAGACTTGTTAAAATGACAGCTTGAGTTTAATAATAGCTAATATTTATAGAAAGCTTCCTCTGTGCCAGACACTCTGCTAAGCGCTTCACGTGCATCGGGGCCAACAACCCTGTGATGGGGGTATGATTTTCATCCCCATTTTATGCAGGAAGAAACTGATACTCAGAAAAATTAATTAACATGCCCAAGGCCACAAAGTGATAACCTTTACATAATGTGTGCTCTTAGAGGAATTTGATTTTAAGGATATGTTTTATTTTTATTTAGTGCTACTCCTCATGTATAAATCCCCTAGTTTACAGATTTGAACTCTAAAGTCTCTGTCCAGGGCTTGTGTTTTTAATTCCTGATATTAACTTGTCTACTCAATAGCATTTCTGCATGAATTATATAACCACCCTTAATCCATTGGCTCTTATTCTGGGCTAAGAGTCACGTTCCTCCTATTTGGCTTTCTGCTGTGCTTCAGGTAAGTTGTACTCTACTTCAGGAAGCTCATGAATATCAAAACCTTAACCACAGCTATTTGGATAGCATGAGTTCATGCTTTACAAACCAAGCATGGCCCTTGTCATATTAAAATCAAAGTTACAAAATAAAGAAATATTCTGAAAAACCTGGTCTGCTTCATTTAGATAACGGTGCCTAGAATGAATTGAAAGATAAAAATGTTGAGCATTTACCATTTCCTTCTCCCCTCTTTTTCTTTTTAAATTTTGAGTCCCGCAGTGTTATGGATGATACCATCAGGCAATTTGGTTTAAATATGTTTCATGCAGGACTGTGCAGATCACCCAACTAATGACATGCACATGCCTTGCCATTGTGACACCTCTCTTCTTTCAAGTGGGAATTTCAAGTGACAGACTAAAGCTGTTTGCTATCAATTTTGCGAAAAACACATCTGCCAGATAGCCGAGATTTAGTTCAGAGACTGGAATCGATTAATATTCTAATTTGTTACCTGTCATTACCATCACACCGTATTATGCCAAGTCAAAAGTGATAACCTATTTATATAACATGTGCTCTTAGAGGAATTTGATTTTAAGGATATGTTTTATTTTTATTTAGTCCTACTCCTCGTGTATAAATCCCATTGGAAATTTCAATTACACAGGCAGTAAAAATTGTAATGGATAACATGGAAGTGTAAAATGTGTACTGCTACAGATCTTTAACAAAACTGCATGGCTGTATTTACAGTGAAGTTGTTTGTAACACTGATTTGTGATACTATTTTTATTTCAAAATTTTGTTTTATTTGTTTGTTTCAATTAAAATCAATGAGAGTGTAGTATCATCTTTTTTTTTTTTTTTAATGGGCATTACCATTAGGTAGCTGGTCAAAAGCAAATTTTCATGGAGGCGCAGAATGGTTATCTGATTTCCAGTGGGGAGAGAGATGCTCTCTCCGTTCCTCTCCCGGTCTTTCCCCGGCTCCTCCTCTAGGCCTCTAGCCTCAGGGTATATATAGGTGGACCATTACTTTCCTGTGTCCCTACGTTGGGCACTGGAAATCAGATAACCATTCTGCGCCTCCATGAAAATTTGCTTTTGACCAGCTACCTAATGGTAATGCCCATTAAAAAAAAAAAAAATATGATACTAAACTCTCATTGATTTTAATTGAAACAAACAAATAAAACAA
>CAUYRH010113011.1:0-15227 GCA_963574655.1 Perodicticus potto | reverse complement strand
AGGTGGTATGTCATAGTTCCTCAGCTCTGGTCATTGGCCTTATTAATTCAATCTTCAAGCAAGTACTTAGGGTTAACCACCAAGTAGGGATCTTCTTCATAGATTATTGCCTTTTATAGTGGATTATTCTGGCTAAAATATATCATCTTTATTAATATAATTTAATCTTCAACAACATTTTAGGAGGATTTCTGTTTTGTTTTATAGTTTTGTTTGTTTGTTTTAGAGACAGAGTCTCACTTTGTCACCCTTGGTAGAGCACCGTAGTG
This sequence comes from Perodicticus potto, assembly GCA_963574655.1. NCBI lineage: Eukaryota > Metazoa > Chordata > Mammalia > Primates > Lorisidae > Perodicticus > Perodicticus potto. Next base: position 14,958 of record CAUYRH010113011.1, on the reverse strand, counting down.
TCAGAGCTCACAGCAACCTCCAGTTCTTGGGCTTAGGCGATTCTCTTGCCTCGGCCTCCTGAGTAGCAGGGACTACAGGCGCCCGCCACAACGCCCGGCTATTTTTTTGGGTTGTTGTTGCAGTTTGGCTGGGGCCGGGTGTGAACCCACCACCCTCGATACACGGGGTCAGGGCCCTACTCCCTGAGCCACAGGTGCCGCCCCTGTTTTATAGTTTTGGAGCTTGGTAATCAATTTACTCCCAAATAATTTTGTCTCTAAAGAGTGACTATATTTCACAGTAAAACCACATTTTCCATTAATTCCCATTATCCAATCTATACAAATCTCTTGGGGTTTTTTTTTGCAGTTTTTGGCCGGGGCCGGGTTTGAACCCGCCACCTCTGGTACATGGGGCTGGTACCCTAGTCCTTTGAGCCACAGGTGCCAACATCTCTTGGTTTTTTAAAACTATCTCTTCAATGAGTTTAATTTTCCTGCTATCACTGTTATCACCATTCTAATCCTTGCCAACCATTTCTTGCCTGAAACAGTACTCACTCTTCCGTCTCTCCAGCAGCTCTCCAGACTCCAGTGTTCAAACTCCTGGGTTCAAGCCATCCTTCTGCTTCAGCCTCTAGAACAACTGGCTCTTGCCACCAAGCCTGGCTAGTTTTTCTCTTTTGGGAGGAGACAGGGTCTTGCACTTGTAACTCCCAGCGTCAAAGTGCTCCTTCCACAGAGCTAGGATTACAGGCGTGAGCCACCTTGGCAGCTCTCTCCATTGTTCTTAAAAGTCAGAAATGCTTAGCGCAGCCTTCAAAACCCCAGCCCATCCTCATGTCTCTACTCTGACTTCCTGTTATAATACACTTTATTGGATTTCTTTTCTAGTCACACTATTGCTAGCACTCCTGATTTTTGCTGGTGCTGTTTTCTTTGCCAGGAATATTCTTCTCACTGCCTTGGGTTACTCTTGTTCATATTTCAGATCACATCTGTTTTTTCCTCATGGAAGCCTATCTTAACTTCTGGGACTAAATAAAGTAAATCCCTATTTGCTGGCAGGGCACGGTGGCTCACCCCTGTAATCCCAGTGCTCCTGGAGACTGAGGCAAAAGGATGCCTTGAGCTCAAGAGTTCAGAGACCAGCCTTAGAGAAAGGGAGACTGCGTTTCTACTAAAAATAGAAAAACTAGCCGGCGCTGTGGCAGGTGCTTGTAATCCCAGCTACTCTGGAGGCTGAGGCAAGCAGATGGCTTGTGCCCAAGAGTTTGAGGTTGCTGTGAGCTATGACACCAGGGCACTCTACCCAGGACACTGTGAGACTCTGTCTCAAAGAAAAAATAAATAAACAAATCCCTATTTGCTGTTCTCTCCTAGATTCGTGCACATCTCTTACAGCACTTAATCACAAATACAGCTTTACGTGTATTTGTGTAATTATTTGATTAGCCTGTATCTCTCACTAGACTGTGCATTCGATGAGGAGAGGGACGGTCTGTTTTTTGTTTGTTTTTGTAGAGACAAGAGTCTCACTTTGTCGCCCTCGGTTGAGTGCCGTGGAGTCACAGCTCACAGCAACCTCCAGCTCTTAGACATAAGTGATTCTTTTGCCTCAGCCTCCCAAGTAGCTGGAACTACAGGCGCCCACCACAGCGCCTGGCTAATTTTTGATGCAGTTCGGCCAGGGCTGGGTTTGAACCCGCCACCCTCGGTATATGGGGCCAGCGCCCTACTCGCTGAGCCACAGGAGCCGCCCTGGACGGTCTGTTTTTTACCATTACATCCTCAGTGCCTAGAACAGCGCTTGACACATAGTATAGAATGAGTGAATAACCATTTTGTTAATTCTGTTATGTTAATACTTCACCCAGATTTGCCAAAGGTACTAATGTAATAAAGATTGAAAAGAGGGAATTGAGGAGAATCATACACAAATAAATCATTATTTAGATTTTTTTTTTTTTTTTTTTTGAGACAGGGTCTTGCTCTACCACCCAGGCTGGTCTTGAAATCCTGGGCTTAAACAATCTTTCCTCCTTCCTTCCAAGTATCTGGGACCACAGGCACATGCTGCCCTGCTGATTCAGAAATCATTTTTAGTAGTTCAATTATTAATGTGATAATGGAGAATTACATGAGATCAGAAGATTGATGTCACAAAGTTTTTCACTAACAATAACATTTTGCTAGCTTATTATCAATGTCAGTTTCTCCTTTGAACTGCTACTATGAAATCACGACAAAAATAGCAGATGGCATTTATTGAATGCTTCTTATGTGCCAGGCACCGTTTTAAATGAAATACCTTACCTCATCTAATCCTCTCTGTACTCTTTGAAGTCGATATCATTAAGCTCTTTTTACAGTGAAGGCTTAGAGAAGTTAAGTTGACTTGCTCAGAATCATACAACTACTAAAAGGCAGAGACAGTATGGCCCATATTCAAACCAGATCCGATCCCTTCCCCATCCTTTCTTAATCACAAATAATCTGTATGCTAAGAGACACCAGGAGATAACCTGCTGTTGTAGGACGACAGGTTGTGATGTTAGACCAGCTTTGAACCTGAGACCCAGCTCTGACACAGAGCAGCCATTTGATCTTGGACAAGTTATCTAACCCTCTCCTGCGTACCTTTAAATCTCAGATTCTGTATATGTAAAGTGGAAATAATAGCACCCGTCTTGCAGAATTGCTACAAAAATTAGGTACAATATATAGAAAATGCCTGACACATAATGAATATTCAATAAATGTTTTATATGATTTTTTTCAGTAACTTATATATTTGGCAACATTGTGTTTTAGATTTTCCAAGATAGTATATTTCTATGATTTGGAAACATTGTCATCAGAGATATTTGTCAGAACATGTGCCCTATCTTATTGGTTTAGAATACAAGATTTAATACTCAAGTATCAGTTAGCTAAGTGCTAAGGCTATGAAAGATACCTAATACATAAAGTCATGATAAATGCCTGAATGAATATCACACAATACAAACAACAGCATGAAGAATTCATAGGTAAATAGAAACATTTACTTTATTTGGATTAAAAGAATAAGCAGAGTTTGCCAATTGCTTGACTTTCATCTCTGATTTATTCAATTCTAGAGATATATGTCTAATTTAATTTTTACACTTTGATTCAATAAAGAAAAGGGAACATAAACTAAGAAATTGTCATGAAGGCTATGTTAACCAGTTTGGTGAAAACATTTCAAATTGTATATAAAACCAGCACATCATACCCTATGATTGCATTAATGTACACAGCTATGATTTAATTAAAGAAAAAAGAAAGGGAACATAATTGTCTGTACCTTTAAATGTATAGTTACTGATACTAATTAATCAAAAAGTTCTGCTTCACCATTTACACAAGCAAAATAAATGAGTAGATATGTTTACTAAATGATGCATACTCATAAAAATTTTATTTAATTAAAAAATACATATTATTCAAATTGTCCACAGAAGTATTGAAAATTAATTAAACTCTGATGATGGTAAACATATACAAGTTTCAACATAATTACTGAATACTTTTTTGCTTTCAAAGCTACACTCAATTTTTATACCAATTCTAGAACCTCAGGGAGAAACCTAAATTGGGTACTATACTTTAAAAATGGGATCTATGAAGTCTGCAACTAAAATTGTACTTGGATTATACCTATATGAAGTTAAAAATTATAACTCCATTTCTATTGATCAGCAGTATTGATTTAGAGCCTATACATAGCATAAATATAAGATGCCAATGGTTTTCTTATTTTATTTTGACTTGCTAATCAGAAAAAAATTCAAGCCCACAAAAATTATATTCTATAGTAAACTTATTCTGAGTATTTAACACTTCCAAAAATTTTATCTACTTTGATTTAATATTTATATGAAGATTAAATTTTCAAATACTTTGTAAATTACCAATTTATCATACTATATTTACATCTAATTTTATAAATGGTAATGCAGTACAAAACCCCATGATTATGATTTTAATCATCATCATTATTTACTTATTTTATATTTTAATGTAATGAATAATTATCAATTTTCATGACATTCCTATTAAATATGATCACACTTTATTTCTATTTTATAAATGATTAATATAAGAATATATATAGGTCATTCAATAGCAGCAAAGCAAGAAAAAAATATGAGTTTCTGATCTGTTATTTTGGAATTAATCTCCTAATCCTAACTTCAATTTTAGATTAAAAAAATAATTCCCACATGGGAGACATAATTCAGTCTAAACAATAGCCCCAGAAGTAAAGAATTATTTTATATGTATTCATTTATTTATTTATTTTTGAAGCAGAGTCTTACTATGTCACTCTTGGTAGAGCGCTGTGGCGTCACAGCTCACAGCAACCACAAACTCTTGGGCTAAAGCAATTCTCTTGCCTCAGCCTCCCAAGTAGCTGGGACTACAGGCACCGGCCACGATGCCTGACTACTTTTTATTTATTTATTTTTTTTTTCAGTTTTTGGCTAGGGCTGAGTTCGAACCCGTTACCTCCAGCCTATGGGGCCGGCGACCCACTCCTTTGAGCCACAGGCGCCACCTTCGGCTACTTTTTTTGTTATAATTGTCATTGTTGTTTAGCAGGCCCAGGCCAGGTTGGAACCAGCCAGCCCTGGTGTATGTGGCTGGTGCCCTAACCACTGAGCTATGGAAGCCAAGCCATATTTATTAAATTTTTTAAATTTTTTTCTCATAAGAATAGGGAATGGAACTATTTTACATTTAAACAATATATTCCTTGCAAAAGATTTAGGGTTATACTAAAAAAATAAAATAATATATTCTTTCCCCATGTATTTGTTAATATACATAATTTAGGGTTATATTCAAAAAACAAAATAATATATTCTTTCCCTCAGTATTTGTTAATTAATTTGATTAGGAACATTCTTGGAGATAAGCCAATTAACTTTGTCCAGCTACAACTTCAAAGTTGCAGGGAAAAGCCTTCCCCAAGTTCCCCAGGCAGCTGTCGGTCATTAATATGCGTATCTGAATCAGTTACCAACTTGTGTAATACTTGTAGGAAATAGGACATGGGAGCTCAGTGTGAAGAGGGAAGACAATGGTGATTGCCAAGCTTATCAGTCCATAGGGGAGAACAAGAGCCGGTTTGGGGAACACAAGTGCCTAGAAGAATGGAGAATGCAGAAAGATGCCCCAGAAAAGAGATACAGGATTTGCAGGGAAAATTTTCACTCATGTCATTTTTTTTTTCAAGTAATATGGAGTATTCAATTTATATAGTTGATTTCAAGCAGTATTGAAATGAGATAGTCAGCTCTTAAATAATAAATGCAGTTATAGACCAAAAAAGCTCTAAACATCTAAGAAATGCTTAAATAGTTACCTTTTTGGTGTTGTAAAGTTATAGGCTGAATTTCATATTGCTGTGAATGTGTTCTATTTATTCTACTGGCTTTTTCCTTCGAGCAGTTAAAAACCAGTAAACTACAGGGAAACAGTAGTATAATCTCAACATTCTATTAAAGTGGATCATAATTAGTAGCCAATATTGAAGTGGTATGGTCAATTATTGTAATTTATAGTGAGACAGGGTTGTATGTTTTCAAATCTTTTTTAGAATAAGATGAGTTTTTTTGGTTTTTTTTTTTGAGACAGAGCCTCAAGCTGTCACCCTGGGTAGAGTGCTGTGGCATCACAGCTTACAGCAACCTCCAATTCCTGGGCTCAAGAGAGTCTCCTGCCTCTGCCTCCCAAGTAGCTGGGACTACAGGTGCCCGCCACAATGCCCGGCCATTTTTTGGTTGCAGCCATCATTGTTGTTTGGCGGGCTCGGGCTGGATTCGAACCTGCCAGCTCAGGTGTAGGTGGCTGGCACCTTAGCTGTTGAGCCACAGGCGCTGAGCCAAGATGAGATTATTGAATGTTTAAGTTATTAGAGAAAAACACATTCTCCTCTTTTGGCTGTACACAATTCTGAAAAAGGGGTTATAATCAGATGCAAAGTTCAAAATCTGAAAATGAAATATAAGAGTACTTGGGGGAAGGTACATGTCAATATTTCTCTGTTTCAGATTTGTGCAGGAGGGTCAGAGATAGAAAAGAAAGCATGGGTTCTGTGCCTGTGGCTAAACGGGCTAAGGCGCCAGCTACATACATGTGAGCTGGGGGGTTCAAATCCAGCTTGGGCCCACCAAACAACGATGACAGCTGCAGCCAAAAAATGGCTGGGCGTTGTGGCGGGCGCCTGTAGTCCCAGCTACTTGGAAGGCAGAGGCAGGAGATTCGCTTGAGCCCAGGATTTGGAGGTTGCTGTGAGCTGTGATGCCATAGCACTCTGTCCAGGGTGACAGCTTGAGGCTCTGTCTCAAAAAAAAAAAAGAAAAAGAAAAAGAAAAAGAGAAAAGAAAAGAAAGCATGTATTAAGTAGTTCTTTTGGACACCACTGAGTTCATAAACTCCTCAAAAAGCATAGCAGATGGGCTCAAAGAGGTCTCTCCTGGGTTTTTTGTTTGTTTGTGGTCACTATGAAAGTAACGATACAGACTGAGTTGTGGTCCATTATTTCACTTCCAAGAAACACTGTTGACAATGTCCTTTCTGATTCACTTGTACAAGTTTCAGCTTGCTTGGCTTATCGGTGTTGCCGGGAGGAGGACTTTGTTTCTTTCCATGCAGATTTTACATTCTTGACTTTTCTTGTGTCTCAAAACTTTTGTAATAACCCACCTATGTTACTGATAGAAAACAGTGTGAAATTGCTTAATTTGCAGACTCCCAATCATCATTTCCTGTCTGAACCTTCAATATCCTGCTGACATTTTGAAGGAAGGCAAGCTTTGCCTAATAGTGCAGCAAAGAGCTGTTGGAGAAAGAAGAGCAGTTTGTTATGGTGGTTACTCACTTATCACTGACATCAGGTAGGCTTGGATTTGAGTCCTACCTCTGGCACTTATAGCTACAACTAAAGGATGTATGTAAGTTAGGGATGTCTGTGTTTTTATTTCCTGATCTGTAAATGTAATAGTGCCTACCTCAGAGAGTTGTTGTAAGGATCAAACACACAGGTGCCTGGCCCAGAGTTAACTTTAGCTATATAGTCATTATTATTTAGCTATATAGATCATTAACTCTTCTGATCCCTATTCCATAAAGTTGAAAAAGGCAGATTTTGGCTCGGCGCCTGTGGCTCAACGGGCTAAGGTGTCAGCCACGTAAACCTGAGCTGGCGGGTTCGAATCCAGCCTGGACCCACCAAACAACAATGATGGCTGCAACCAAAAAATGGCTGTGCGTTGTGGTGGGGGCCTGTAGTCCCAGCTACTTGGGAGGCGGAGGCAGGAGACTAGTTTGAGCCCAGGAATTGGAGGTTGCTGTGAGCTGTGATGTCTCAGCACTCTATCCAGGGTGACAGCTTGAGGCTCTGTCTCAAAAAAAAAAAAAAAAAAGGCAGATTTTGAGACAAATCATAAAATACATTACAGGTTACTTGTTGGTAAATATTTAAGTCAAATCCACCTTTAGCACTTACTGTATGTTCAAAAACTGAAATTTCCATTATAATAGCAAAATTTTAAAATTTCTATCTTAATACATCACCGCTCTTATATAAATTGTCTTTATCTTTCTTCTACCTGGAGACTCTCTAGAAGTTGGTTGGAAGAAGTACGCCCAAAAATAAATAAATTAATAAACCTACTGCTTGAAGAAAGTTGGGCTACTTGATCACTATATTGTTTCCATCTCCTAAGAAACAGGAAATATTTTCAAACTGGAAAAAAACTACTTCCAAAATACTACTTGGAAACTGCTCTCTAGGCCACAGAGATAAAATAAATGCTTAGCAGTATCCACACCCCTGGGACAGCTATTAAAACCTGCAAGTCGGTAGTTCAAGAAATTAGAAATTTGGACCTTTAAGACTGGCTACTTTCACACTGAGAACTTCATCTGCCCCATTCAGTCCATTTCTTTTCTTTTTTTTTTTTTTAGTTTTCTTTCTTTCTTTCTTTCTTTTTTGTTCTGACACAGTCTCACTCGTTTGCCCTGGGTTGAATGCTATGGCATCATCATGGCTCACAGCAACCTTAAACTCTAGGGCTCAAGCAATCCTCATGCCTCAGCTTCCTAAGTAGCTGAGACTACAGGCGCCTGCCACAACACTCAGCCAATTTTTTCTGTTTTAGAGAAGGGGTCTCACTGTTGCTCAAGTTGGTCTCCAACTCCTGAGCTCAAGTGATCTTCCCACCTCCACCTCCCAGAGTGCTAGGATTACAGGCATGAGCCACTTCACCCGGCCTTAACCGTTTTGTTCACACACCAGATAGAGTATATATTGGTGGGGAACATATTTCTACTGCCAAATGGATAAGTAAACTCGTTGATTATTTGACTTATGAGTTCAGCATATCATGTTGCTTCATTCATACGTGAACACCTGAAGGTGGACTAGAAGCCCACAATGTATAAAGGAATAATAAGCATCATCCATTCACTTCCACAGAGTTCACTACTCCAGGACTCCTAAGAATTATACTTAGATACTCGGGTGGTGCCTGTGGCTCAAAGGAGTAGGGCGCCGGCCCCATATGCCAAAGGTAGTGAGTTCAAACCCAGCCCTGGCCAAAAACTGCAAAAAAAAAAAAAAAGAATTATACTTAGATACTCAACGAATCTGCCCATTGATTTCAGAGTCAGTAATCTCTGAAAAATTATGTTAAAAAGGAGGTAGGGGGTATGCTGGCTCACAACTGTAATCCCAGCACTTCAGGAGTCCAAGGCAGGAGGATTGCTTGAGGCCGCGAGTTTGAGATCAGTGAGATAAGAGCAAGACTCCATCTCTACAAAAAACAAAAATATTAGCTGGAAGTATGCATACACCTGTAGTCCCAGCTACTTGGGAGGCTGAAGCAGGAAGATCTCTTGAGCTCAGGACTTTTTAGGTTGCTATGAACTATAATGACGTCATTGCACTTTAGCCTTGGAAACAGAGCGAGACTTGAGAGCAGGAAAAAAAAAAAAAAAGAGGTGAGCAGCAAGTTTCTGGAAAACAATAGACTGATAACTTTCCAAGTTTCCAATAATTACATGGTAGAAAGCCTGATTCTGATGGCCTGCAACACTCTATATAGCAGTTTATTGAACAGTGGTTTATGGACAGTTACAGAAATACATAGTGATGATTAGAAGTCAATATAGTTCTTGCAGAATGTCATTCAGAATGAATGTCTTCTTCTTTTTTTTTTTTTGGTAGAGACAGAGTCTCACTTTATCGCCCTCGTAAGTGTTGTGGCGTCACACAGCTCACAGCAACCTCCAACTCCTGGGCTTAGACGATTCTCTTGCCTCTGCCTCCCGAGTAGCTGGGACTACAGGCGCCCGCCACAACGCCAGGCTATTTTTCTGTTTTGCAGTTCAGCCGAGGCTGGGTTTGAACCCTCCACTTTCTGTACATGGGGCCGGCGCCCTTTTCGATGAGCCACAGGCACCGCCCAAATGAATGTCTTTTTTTGTTAAGGTTACTGGGTTGGAAACTCTATAGCTTGCCGTCACTAATCACGGCTAAACAGTGAGATGAGTTGACTGCTGTGATAGGAAGTATTTATGAGTATGGAATTTTAATAGTAAAAAAGAACTAACATCTCTCACTCCAAAGCTGGAACTAGTAGGGAGGGATCAAATTGTATCAGGTTCATGAACAAGAACATTTAAAACAGGACAGAAACACAGGCAAGTACAAATTTGCAGCTCTTTATTAAAGTGAGTAGGCAAGTTCATTGAGTGTCAGAACAACAATGATAAAGAGTTGGTTAAGTTATCAGGAAGCAAGAGTTGTTTATGAAGGAAACCAAAGATACAGTGAGACAAAAACCAAGCCAAACAGGTACAACAGCTAAAATATTCTGGGAGAAGCAAGTTGTATGGATAACGCTTTCAGATAACTGTTGCTTTCTAACAATACCCTGTCAGATGATAAAGGTACCCTTCCTAGTTTTTTTTTTTTTTTTTTTTTTTTTTTGCAGTTTTTGGCCAGGGGCTGGGTTTGAACCCGTCATCTCCAGCATATGGGGCTGGTGCCACAGGCACCGCCCCCTTCCTAGTTTTTAAGTAGTACACCAGCAATGGCGGCCTGTAATTCTAGAGCACTGTTTCTCAATCCCAAGCAATTAGGAGTTTTTAAAAATACCAACATCCAGGGTTCCAACCCCAGGCTAGTTAAATCAATCTAGGGGGTGCAACCCAGTCTTGGGTATTTTTTATTTAAACTCCCCCAGGTGAATTTAGTGTGCAGTGAAGGTTGTGGTTTATTATCATAGATAGAAGTCTGTATTTCACACTTCTTTCAAACTTGAATATGCACTCAAATCACGAGCGGGAAGGGGGATGCTGTTAAAATTCAAGTTTTGAATTGGTGAATTTGAGATGGGGCCTAAGATTCAGAATTCATAATAGCCAAGTAATCTTGAGAGACTGGTCCACAGACCACACTCACGGTAAGTAAGCTCTAGGAGAATGACACAAGACTCTTTTTTGGCCTGGGCTCTTTTTTGTTCACATTTTTAAATTAGATTAAGATCTACAAATATGGTTATTAATATGAAGATTATACAAAAATAGAAATAGCAGTTTTATCTGAAAATTAGATAAAAAATATTTTCACAGGCTGAAATAAACAAGATGAAATTTATTCCTGGCTCGGCGCCTGTGGCTCAACGGGCTAAGGCACCAGCCACGTACACTTGAGCTGGCGGGTTCGAATCCAGCCCGGGCCCGCCAAACAACAATGACAGCTGCAACCAAAAAAAAAAAAAATGGCCGGGCGTTGTGGCGGGCGGCTGTGGTCCCAGCTACTTGGGAGGCAGAGGCAGGAGACTCGCTTGAGCCCAGGAATTGGAGGTTGCTGTGACCTGTGATGCCATAGCACTCTATCCAGGGTGACAGCTTGAGGCTCTGTCTCAAAAAAAAAAAAAAAAAGAAATGTATTCCTTATTCCATTTAAAGTCTGTCATACAAGCTAATTCTGGGCGGCTCCTGTGGCTCATCGAGTTGAGAGCCGGCCCCATATACCGAAGGTGGCAGGTTCAAATCCAACCTCCACCGAACTGCAAAAAACAGAAAAATAGCCGGGCGTTGTGGCAGGTGCCCAGCTATTCGGGAGGCTGAGGCAAGAGAATCACTTAAGCCCAGGAGCTGGAGGTTGCTGTGAGCTGTGTGACGCCACGGCACTCTACCGAGGGCGATAAAGTGAGACTCTGTCTCTACAAAAAAATAAATAAATAAAGTCTGTCATACAAGCTAATTCTAAAACAAGAAGATTAAAATGTGTTATAAAACAATAATTTCACAATGTGGGATTGATTGGCTTATAAATAGATTAAATTGAATAGTAAGGAAAGAAATACATTTTAAAACAAGTGATTTTGGGCTCAGCGCCTGTAGCTCAAGCAGCTAAGGCACCAGCCACATACACCAGAGCTGGAGGATTCGAATCTGGCCCGGGCCTGCCAAACAATGACAAGTACCACCAAAAAATAGCCAGGCTTTGTGGTGAGCACCTGTAGTCCCAGCTACTTGGGAGGCTGAGGCAAGAGAATCGCTTCAGCCCAGGAGTTGGAGGTTGCTGTGAGCTGTGATGCCATAGCACTCTCCCAGGGCAACAGCTTGAGGCTCTGTCTCAAAAGAATAAAAAACGATCCCGGTTCAAGCAATCCTCCTGCCTCAGCCTCCCAAGTAGCTGGGACTACAGCTGCCTGCCACAGTGCTGGGCTAATTTTTTTCTAGTTTTAGTAGACATAGGATCTCACTCTTCCTCAGACACTTCACCTCAAACACTTGGTCTCAAACACTTCACCTCAAGTGATCCTTCCACTTGGGCCTCCCAGAGTACCAGGATTCTAGGCATGAACCATACCTGGCCAAAAAATTAATTTTTATACTATTAAAGGGGTTCTTACAAAAGAATTAAAAAAGAACTATACCTTGCCCCCCCAAAAGATGAACAAAATTTATGACCAAACTGTTCACAGAAAATGACATACCAACATCTTTCATAATTCCAATGCCAGTCATTATTTTATTAAAGCCTACTGATACCAACTACTTGTCTATGGGTAGGCTTTGTATTATCTCTAAAGCAGGAAAATTCCTATGATGCCAGGTAGTTGAACAGAGTCACAGAAAATGAATATTTCAAAATCAGACAACCAAGTTAAATGTAAATAAGGTAAGTATGGAAAGTGCTCATTGGATCCACGGATCTATTGTCAATTGATCTACAACCAGGTTGCCAAGACTATTCAATGGGAGAAAGAATAATCTTTTCAACAAATATGCTGAGATAACTGGGTATCCACATGCAAAATAATAAATTTTGATCCCTACCTCAGACCATATGCAAAAAAAAATTTTTTTGAGACAGAGTCTTGCTATTGCACCCTCAGTAGAGTGCTATGGTATCATAGCTCACAGCAACCTCAAACTCTTGGGCTGAAGCTATTCTCTAGCCTCAGCCTTCCATGTGTAGCTGGGACTACAGGTGCCCACCACAATGCCTGGCTATTTTTTGTTTTTTTTTGTTACTGTTGTCTTTTTTTTTCTTTTTTAGAGACAGAGTTTCACTTTGTTGCCCTTGGTAAAGTGCCTGCTGTGGCCTCACAGCTCACAGCAACCTCCAGCTCTTGGGCTTAGGTGATTCTCTTGACTCAGCCTCCTGAGTAGCTGGGACTACAGGTGCCCACCACAACGTCCAGCTATTTTTTGTTGCAATTTGGCCAGGGCCGGGTTTGAACCCACCACCCTCGGTATATGGAGCTGGCGTTCTACTCACTGAGCCACAGGCGCTGCCCCCTGTTGTTATCATTTTTGTTTTCTTTTTTTTTGCAGTTTTTGGCTGGGGCTGGGTTTGAACCCACCCCATCCACCATATGGGGCCGGCGCCCTACTCTGTTGAGCCACAGGCGCCACCGTGTTGTCATTGTTTTTTAACACGCCTGGGCTAATTTCGAACCCATCAGCCCCAGTGTATGTGGCTGGTGTCCTAACCACTGAACAACAGGCACTGAGCCATATGTAAAAGTTTAGATTAATTAAATATATAAATCAATTAAAAATAATCAAGACCTATATGTTAGAGCTAAAACTGCAAGAGTCTCAGAGTAAAAAATAGATATAAATCCTTATGACTTGGATTAGGCAATGGTTTCTTAAATATGATATCTAAAGAATAAGCAACCATAGAAAAAAATAAATTTAACAAAATTAAAAGCTTGTGTGCGTCAAAGGACACTATAACAACAGTGAAAAAACAGCCCACAAGATGAGAGAAGCCAGATATGGTGGCTCATGCTTATAATTCCAGCACTTTGTTTGTTTTTTTTTTTTTAATGTTTATCATAGCTTTTATTATTATTATTTCAGATACATTTTTAGGTTAAAAAATGTATGTATCTTTTGCTATAGTTATAAAAATGGCTGTTAAATTTTATTGAATGCTTTTTCTACAACTATTGAGGTAATTTTTTTTTTTTTTTAATTGTTGCGGATTCATTGAGGGTACAAAGACCCAGGTTACACTAATTGCATTTGTCAGGCAAAGTCCCTCTTATAAATTTGTTCTTCCCCAAAGAGGTTTACCAAACACCGTGACCCTCCCTCCTTTCTCTCTCTCTCCAATCCCCCAATCTCCCACCCAATTCCAGCACTTTGAAGGATCATTTGAGGCCAGGAGTTTGAGATTAGCATGGGCAATATAGCAAGATCCTATCACTCAAAAAAAAAAAAAAAAAAAGAAAGAAAGAAAAAGAAAAAAATTAGCTGGGTATGATGGTGTGTGTCTGTAGTCCCAACTACTTGGGACACTGAGGCAGAGGATTGCTTGAGCTCAGGAATTTGAGGATGCAGCGAGCTATGATCACACCACTACACTCCAGCCTGGGTGACATAGCAAGATCTTGTCTCCCCCCCAAAAGAAAGAAAAACAAGAAAAGAAAAAGGCAGAAAATATTTGCAAGTCATATATGTAATGAGGATCTAGTATCCAGAATATATAAAGAACTCTTACAACTTGATAATAATAGATATTCCAATTTAAAAATAGGCTAAGGGGTATGTGGTGGCTCATGCCTGTAATCCTAGCACTCTGGGAGGCCGAGGCACATGAACTGCCTGAGCTCAGGAGTTCCAGACCAGCCTAAGCAAAAGCAAGACTCTATCTCTACTAAAAATAGAAAAACTAGCCAGGCATTATGGTGGGTGCCTGTAGTCCCAGCTACTAGGGAAGCTGAGACAAGGTGATTTATCTGAGCTCATGAGTTTGACATTGCTATGAGTTATGATTCCCATGGCACTCTACCCAGGGTGACTGTGCCTCAAAACAAAAAGTAGGCAAAGGATATGAATAGACATTTCTTCAAAGTAGATACATTAATGGCCAATAAACACATAAAAAGATGCTCAACTTCAGAGAGGGAAGGAGTGAGGGGGTGGGGTCTTGGTGTGTGCCACACCTTGCGGGCAAGACACGATTGTAAGAGGGTCTTTACCTAACAAATGCAATCAGTGTAACCTGGTTTCTTGTACCCTCAGTGAATCCCCAACAATAAGTTAAAAAAAAAAAAAAAAGATGCTTAACCTCATTAGTCATAAGAAAAATGCAAATCAAAACCATAATGAGGGCGGCACCTGTGGCTCATCGAGTAGGGCGCTGGCCCCATATACCGAAGGTGGCAGGTTCAAACCTGGCCTCGGCCAAACTGCAAAATAGAAAAATAGCTGGGCGTTGTGGTGGACGCCTATAGTCCCAGTTACTCGGGAGGCTGAGGCAAGAGAATCGCCTAAGCCCAGGAGTTGGAGGTTGCTGTGAGCTGTGTGATGCCATGGCACTCTACCGAGGGCGATAAAGTGAGACTCTGTCTCTACAAAAAAAAAAAACAAAAAAAACCATAATGAGATACTGCTTTACCTACTAGTACA
>CAUYRH010113010.1:0-15494 GCA_963574655.1 Perodicticus potto | reverse complement strand
CTCAAGCTGTCACCCTGGATAGAGTGCTGTGGCATCACAGCTCACAGCAACCTCCAATTCCTGGGCTCAAGCGAGTCTCCTGCCTCTGCCTCCCAAGTAGCTGGGACTATAGGCGCCCACCACAACACCCGGCCATTTTTTTTGGTTGCAGCCGTCATTGTTGTTTGGCGGGCCTGGGCTGGATTCGAACCTACCAGCTCAGGTGTATGTGGCTGGCACCTTAGCCCACTGAGCCACAGGCGCCCAGCCAAAGCCAGGAAATTATATATAACACAAACACAAGATGACTATGAAAGGTAGAGATTAAAGGCAGGTAGTCCAGGCACCTAGGACTCATGAATGACACAATGGGAAATCCTTGGGTTTTCTTTTTGCCTCATACATACAATACTTAGATCAGAAGATGCTAGAAACCTGGAAATACCAACAGGTGCAGGTAAAAAAAAAAAGCCTCGAGAACAAGCTGATTTCTCTAGCTGGAGGACCATGAAAGGGGTAAGCTGGCAAGGCAGAAAACTTTCAGACGTTAATTTATCCATCCACCCAGTAGCGATGTGGAGGTGTGGTGGGTAAAGAAGAAGCACGTTAGCATGCCCACCCAACCCAGCAAAGCTTAAGGGAGATACCAGAATTTCGCAATTGCCAGATCATAATGAGAAATCCCTCCTTTCTGGGGATGATATCTGAGTAAGCATAGCAAAGATGTGGATTTTAGCCACTGCGCAGGAGAAATGATACCACCCTCCTCTGGTGTCCAGGAGATCGAAGGGAAACAGTGGTGAAGAATTCCCTACTTCTGGTAGTAACGAAGTGGCACTCCTCATTTTCCTGGGGGAGAGATATCAGAGGAAGCCAGCTGCAACAGATGGTTCAAGTAAGGTCCAGAATCTCTTACCATGACACCGCAATTCCTAATGGAGCTACAGTAAAAATTCAATCTAGTCCCACTAAAACTACCTCTTGTGCATATGTGTGTATGTGTGTGAATTCTAAATACATATGGGAAGTCAAATATTCAAGATAGTAAAGAAAACGTGGAAAATGAAAAAAGAGACATAGCGTTTATACTGACAGATAACAGGACTAATCACTAGCCTGCAGGAATTGGGATAATTTGGATTTTCAACCTGTGTGCCTTGGCACACTGGTGTACTGTGAGAAGATCTTAGTTGTGGTACAAAACTTTTTAAAGATCATTAACTAAATTATTTTCAAAAGAACAGTATTTTCAAAGCACAGTTAAATATGTTCTTTTTTTTAACTGTTTTTTAAAAATCAACGTAATTTAAATGTGCCACAGAAATTTAACTCTAGGTTCAAATGTGCCATGAGATAAAAAAAGGTGAAAAATACTAGAATAGACAAAAAGCAATGAAAAAGAATAAAGCATTTAAATCATTTTTCTATACTGTAATTATAACAAAGTCATCCCTACATTTACAGTAAGTGGGGATAGAAAGATCTTTTTAATAAAAGTTGTGTTCATTGACCATTAAAACAGGAACTTTAACCTTTAGCCTACAGCATACACAAATATCAATTTTAGGTCAATTGTGGATCAAAACATGAATGGTAAAATGATACAGATTTAAAAAGAAAACGGGAAGAGCATTTTCCTGAACTTGGGGCAGCAAAACGTTTCTTAAACAGGAACCCAAATTTGTTTACCTTCAGAAAATGACAAATTGGGGTCCATTAAAATTAAGAACTTCTGCAAAAGACACTAAGAAGGAAAAAAGGAGCGTCAGACCCGTTACTCACTTGCTGCCCCCGAGGATGCTTGAGGCAGTGTTGGCCTATATTGACTTAGCAGGGGAAAGACAACAGGGGGATTCTCAACCCAAAATGTTTTGGAATATCTTCTGGTCTAAGGGGCTCTTGCAATAAAACTAAACCAAAACAAAAAACCATGAGTTTTGTAAATTTAATAATCATACAAAGGTGAAAAGTGGGAGTTGGTTCAGTAAACTCTACTGTCTTCAAGATTCCTCTGAGGTCACGGGCACCAAGACATTGTTCGTCTTCTGTTGCTTGAAAACCAGAACGTGTCTCCTTTTGGGAAAGGCAAAACTAGAAAACAGCACCTGATTGGTTGAACCTCTGTTAGAGAGGGTGGTTACAGTTGTGCCTGATTTTCACTTGAGTTCACTTAAGTCATTAAGTAAAGTTTGTCATCAGGGAAGATGAGTGATTCGCATTAATCTTTATTTTTTTTTCATACTGAGTACTCTGTCGCCCTGGGTAGAGCTGTGGGGTCATCATAGCTCACAGCAACCTCTAACTCTTGTGTCAAGCCATCCTCCTCACTCAGCCTCCCAAGTAGCCAAGACTACAGGCACCTCCTTCCCCCACACCCCCCGTGACATTCGGATAGTTTTTCTATCTTTAGCAGAGACTGGGTCTTGCTCTTACTCAGGCTGGTCTCCAAGTCCTGAGCTCAAGCAATCCACCTGCCTTGGACCCCCAGATGCTAGGATTACAGGCATGAGTTACCATGCCCAGCCATGTGAATCTTTTTTTTTTTTTTAACAACATGACCTTTTGTAATAATACAAACCACTAAGAAAGCAGAGTAAAAGAAGATATTTATAATAATATACCTGAAAAGTATTAGTATTTAAAATTTATGAGGAATAGGAGTACTGCCACAAATCACTTAATAAAAGGATTAGCTAACACAAAAAGAAAAAAAAAAAAGGAAAAAGAGACTCAAATAGTCACAGTCACTTCCTAGAAGAGGGTATCCCAGTCACCGATATTTACAAGCCATGGTGATTAATTTCACTAATCAACTAGGGCGGGAATATTGTGCATTATGTAACAGCCCTGAAACACACCAGCATAAACGTGAAACACAGGAGCAATCAAACGACTTACCAGCAAGGATGTGGAAAGTCTACAACACTCACTCATTCACTGTGGGAGAGGGTGTAATTCCGTGTATCTACTCTGGGAAACTGTTCCAATTACCTACTAAAGCTAAACATGAGCGTACTCTGGGATTCCATTCTCAGGCTTACATAACCCACAGGAATCCACCTTCTGTTTCTCAAAGGACAGAACAAGCACGTTCCAGGAACACTGTTTCATTGCCAAAACCTGCAGACAACAAAAGGCAACCATACCTTTGAATCTTATTTTCACAAAGCCAGCTGCAAACATACTGTAAGATTTCATTATTATGCATCTTAGAAACAAGCAAACCTGCCCTAGGCTGTTAAGCATGAGGGTAATGGTTACCATTTTGGGGAGGGTGAGGTTGACTGAACGCGTGCCACTAACGGTGTTCAACCACAACGCTTTTCTCGATGTCAGCACTGCTTGCCCAGGTCTGGGTATTAACTTGTGCGAGGGCATCAAGCCACGCTCTCGAGAAGGGTGCAGCTATGTATGCATGCTGTCTGTCAGTTACATTTCTATTAAATTTGTAAATGAAATTCCCAACTGATGTTTGAATATTGTTGTGAAATAATAGAATAAAATTACACCCACGCGAAACAAGAATAAAATAAAAAGTACGTAATGATTAGCATTTAATCTCAGGAAATAACTCTTAAAAGCATCAACTAAAGGGAAAAACAACAAAACATTAATTCTTTTGATAGGTAAAAATATAAAATTACCCAAACCTCCAACAACCATGGGAAAATTACATCTTATAAGGCAGGGAAAGAGTTAATTTCCTCGCTATATTAAGAAGTTATTAGAACTCATGACATCAAAGCCTTGTAGGCGAAAATGGATAAAAGCTATAAAATTTGCAATTGTTAGAAGAAATGAGGCAATAGAAATGCACAAAATATATGATTTCAGCTATAAGAATGGTGAGATATTTTAAACAACAAACTACCAAACTTTTAATCTCATTTTCATTGTTTTACATATGTCTGTCTATCCGTATTACATAGGTCTGTGTATGCATGTGTGTAAATGCCAGTTCATATGTGTGTGTGTACCTGTGTGTAAATGTGTATGTGTGTGCATTAATACCTGTGAATGTGCGCACATTTCTACAGACGTACATGTACAATGATAATCACGGGGGAGATATCTCAGAGCACTTGTTGGTATATAAACATTTGTAATTTCTTTAAAGATGGTTATGTTAATCATTCAGGTGTAAGCATTCCACATTGTATACTAAATCAGCACATTGTACCTCATAAATGCATTAATGTACATAGTCATGATTTCATAAAAAAATTTAAAAAGCAAAAATAGTGATATTTAGCAACTAGATTTGCTAAATTATATATTTGTTGAGCCAAAATTCCAATTATGGAATGAATTCTA
Organism: Perodicticus potto; assembly: GCA_963574655.1. Taxonomy (NCBI): domain Eukaryota; kingdom Metazoa; phylum Chordata; class Mammalia; order Primates; family Lorisidae; genus Perodicticus; species Perodicticus potto. The sequence continues at coordinate 11,201 of CAUYRH010113010.1, read as the reverse complement.
GGGACAAAGCAAAGAAAGAATACAACAAGGTGTTTTTTTTCAATATGAAATTGGAGGAAATCATTCACTTTGCAAGAATATAGCAGTGGTGAAATAATAAAATTTTCACCTTTTGGGATATTTGACAGCTATTAAAATAAACGTATGAAAATAAGAAAAAGGGCTTTAATGAGAGGAAATGAGAAGTACATATGTAAAATTATAGTAATCTATTTCCAATGCTAAAAGTATAGCGATAGATTTGGGGACATATAATTATGAATGTATATAAACATTAGCAATTTTTGTGCTGTAGGAATATGGACTTTAACGTGCTTTAATTTTTACATAATTATAACTTAGTTTTATAGTCAGAAAATAAACAAAATAACAAAAATATTACCTAAAACACTATTTGTAAGGCAAATAAGACATTTATGTGTTAATACACCTAATGTAATCTGTCTTAATGTTTCTTATATTATAAAATTCTTTCATTTGGTAAGAGATGTGTTAAGATTATAGCTTGACATTAAATAAGATATAAACTTCCCCTTCACCTTCTAACGCTTTGCTGAGAGGGAATTTATGAAAGGCAGGTTAATAGGAGAAACAGGCATACAAAATCTATTTAATGTGCGTAGGAGAAAATCACAGCAAAGCGATTACCCAATGACCTAGTGAAGTCTGGACACGTCTATATCCTTCATATTTTATGTTTGTTCGTTCTTTATGTGGTTTTTGTTTCTAGTCTTTATCTTAAACATTGTTATTGTTATTAAATTTTAAATTCTATGAAGGCAAAAAGTGGAAACCTAATTAACACATGTATATGTAAAAATAAATAATAATAATAAAATTGATACATTAGTTCATTCTTTGTTGGTGCTTTCTACAGTGCCCTGTAACTACCATTACAGAATCATAGTAGCTGCCCTGCCTGCAAGTCTCCTGTGCTCCTCCTGATCATACTGCCCTCCCTCCCCACAAACCCTTGGCAACTGTGGACATGATTTACTGTCCCTATAGTTTTGTCTTTTCTACAATAACATGTATTTGGAGCTAGATTGCATTTAGCCTTTTCTTGTTTGCTTCCTTTGCTTAGCAATATGATTTTGTGATTCTTCCATGACTATTCACAGCTTAATAACATCTTTTCATTGCTGATACTATTCCCTTGCATGGATATACCAGCTTGTTCATTCATTTGCTGGCCTACGTCTTGGTGGATCACACGGACTTTTTAATTCTCAAGCTCTTCCGCACTGAGCCTCTAGAAATTTATGAACAATAGTTGAAGTTTCTGACAGATTTTACTTCTGTTCATGAGCTTCTGTTCTGGTGCAGTGTGCCTCCATGTATACAGCTGTTTCTCCCATATCCATGGAAGCTGTCTTTCCTGTGACCTCAGTTTTCTTACGTATCTAAGCAGAGTTGGTGGGTTTCAGTTTTCTCGGCATTTTTGTTTCTAGTTGTGAGGATGACAGTGATAATTTCCAAATTCTTTACATGTCAGACCAGAAACGTGAGTCTTTTCATGCTTCTTAATCTTTGCTGGATGGCCTCTTAGTGGAAGGCAGGAGGATCCTTGGTTGTCCCAGCCCACTAGGTTCAGAAAAAGTACCATTTCAAGGAAGGAAAACCCTTGTGTGCCTGCTCCTTGAAGGTGACGTTTCTTTATATCATTTCTTCCCCTCTTCTCAGAGACAAATGAGCATTGCCAGGTATTTTTGGTCAGTCTTCTCTAGGAGAGTTTACTGCTTTCTCTTACTTGTATAAACCTCCAGTGGTGTTGGTACAGGTACAGGGGTGCCGAACTATTTCCTATTCCTTTTTTAGGGGTGAAGTGAGTTTTTCTTTACTTTTCCCCATCAACAGCAGATCTTTACTGGGGTTCTAGACAGGACAGTTTGCCTGTTTTCCTCTCCATGCTTAATTAATTTGCTCTATAGGGAGAAGGGGCAGCAACAGGGGTGCTTTTCCTACAAGGGTGACTGATTTTTGCGGTGGACTTTCTCTGGACCCCAGCCCCATCCCCTGTTTTTCTTGTGATCATCTAGGGAAGAACCAATGGAGAGAACCTCACAGTGACTGTGAACTTGGTGTCTCAGTTTCTGGAGTTTCGTATTTCTTGTGCTAGTAAGCAGAAAAGTCTTTAGCAACTCGTTGTAATTTTAGTTGCTTTCTTTTCACCCACATATATGGTAACTGTTTTTGCTCCTGTGCTAAGCCTTGGGTTTTTCACTCTGCAGCCCTGCTTTTCCTTGAATAATAGGCTACTTGATTGCCTCGTGACCTTAGCTCTCTGCCAGTTCCAGGACATGTTGTGATTAGCAGGTTGTCCAGCGTTGTTGCTGCTGCTGTTGCTAGCACCATAGACTCTAAATTGAGTTTTAATTATAGCCCCACCAGCGGGAGATTTTCAGTGACTTTTCTAGGGCTTTGTTATCTCAACAGCAAAATGGGGCTGATAGTGTATTTTACTATGTTTATTCATCTACGTGACAAAATTTTGAACAAAAAAGTAGACGTGGTGAAACTTGCAGAAATAACCAGAGTATGCTACGAGGCTAAAAATTTGAGAGAAATTCATGGTAAAGAGTATTAAGGTGAAGAATGTCTTAAGGCTTTACGTAATTGTTATAGATGGAAGAGCAAATAAAACATGTTCTCAAGAGAAGAACAAACCATTTTCTTGGGAATGAAACACAGAAACTTGAAGGGAAATTATTCCCTGGAGTCCTCATAAAAGAGGCAAATTGAGACACAGTAGGCAGCATCCAAAGCAGGGTCCCTGGATAGATACGGGTTTTATGTGGGTAGATATTTCTCAACATGTTTCCCTACAGAAGATCAGGACATGACACCAAACCCAAATTCAGGAAAGTACCAAATAAAAAAGCAATAATCTTGCAAAAACAAGCCAAAAGAAAAAAAGATAGGTATTTCTGTTTCTTGATTTTTGAATAAGAACATAGACATGGATGTTCAGTAAATATTCATTATTTTTGAATAAGAACATAGACATAAGAACCTGTGTGGATTGTGGTTCACTGAAACAGCCCTCTGACCTTCTGTGGATGTTAGTTTCATGTCTGAAATACCAGTGGTGAGAAGCATATATTCCAGACATACAGACATATATGTACATATAAAATACTGTTTAATATCAAGAGTCCAGACTAGAATGCAGCATATTCTATGATGTCAATTAGGAAAAGCACACATTTACACAGGCTGTTATGAACTAAAGCATTCTCAAGAATTGTAAAACCTGGCTTGGCGCCTGTGGCTCAACGGGCTAAGGCGCTAGCCACGTACACCTGAGCTGGCTGGTTCGAATCCAGCCCGGGCCCGCCAAACAACAATGGTGGCTGCAACCAAAAAATGGCTGGGCGTTGTGGCGGGCGCCTGTAGTCCCAGCTACGTGGGAGGAAGAAGCAGGAGACTCACTTGAGCCCAGGAATTGGAGGTTGCTGTGAGCTGTGATGCCACAGCACTCTATCCAGGGTGACAGCTTGAGGCTCTGTCTCAAAAAAAAAAAAAAAAGAATTGTAAAACCTAAATATATGTCATCTCAATTTTTCACTATTAGTAAATGCTGTTTAAACACATGTGAAGTGTCAAGATCCTCCTGCAACGTAGGAAAATGAGGTTTGGAAACCTTAAGAGACAGTATTATACATTATACATGGATGTCATTAACTCTGAAAATTTATGTTTTTATAAGTACATCTATTTTTAATTTATAACAGTATAAATAACATGTAACATATACATATAACACTATGTAGATTCTCCTTTGTAACAACAATAATCAATTTTCCTTGTATGTGTTTTTCTGTGTTCACTCTAGTGGAAATGGAAGCTTCTATGTATATGGGACAAAGAAAATTATTATTTTTAAAGGACCTAAACACATACGCAACAGAAATGACGTCCATATATGAGGTGGGGAAAAGGAGCTTTAACAGGTGTTTGTTGACAAGAATAAACGCTTTGGTTTATTTGATATGGCAGGGAAATTGACCACATTTTAAACATTATAATTTTTATAACGATAAATGAAGTTATTATTCACAAAAGGAAGTCATTGTTTTTTGATGAGCAACTAGCATAAGCAGACAGATCAATTTAGGTGATGTCTAGTAAGTTGAAGTCTTTACGTCTAAGGCATCAGTGGTAACCACTTCAGCTTTGGTGCTGAAAGGGGAAAAGAGTTATGGAGTAATAAAATTAAAATCATGTCCAATAGGAACAGTTTGCTTTTCTTATTTCTCATCACTGCTGAGGTGCATGGTAAAATGATTAAGTGCTAAGATCGGCACAAATAAGAGAATTATTCTTTAAAATGGCAAAATTCACATTAAACACTATAACTTCTACTTTGCATAGAGGAGAACTTAATTTTGACACAATTCAGTCATATATTTAATGAAAAAAAGTCCATCTGGAAGAAAGAAGTAGAAATTAGCATATTTCTGAAAGAGTCTCCATGTTCGAAATGGAAGCTTTCTGTCTGATTTCAGAATGTGTGAGAGTCCAATGGCAGCAAATCAGCATTTGGCATGAAATAGGGTTGATATGTATTAGAGATATGCATTGCTATTAATTAGGAGTGCTCTGACGGATGATTTTATCTAACCGACAGTTGCTTAGAAATTCAATCCTGGTATTTTCCAGACTAACTATGCATCTAATACCACAGACAGACTTGGAAAATTCTCAAATCACTTGGCATGTTACAACAATATTCTGTAAAAGAGGAAAATCAATCATGTCTGACCTCATACTAGCAGCCTTGGAGAGGAATAATTTAAGTGCTAAAGAAATTGCTATTATTGTCCGAGCTGATAACACTCATAGAACATCACCACGTCCTAAGGAAATACAGGTTGTGACATTTCTCTAGCCTCAGAGCAAAACTAAATGAGGATTTTCTTACACAGAAGAAATTAGAAGATATACTCTTGTGTTTCTGAGTATTTGAGGACAAGCGACCAATAAAAATCCTGGAAGGAGGGCTGAAATAGAACATCAGAAATTCACATCCAAGGCTAAGGGAGCAACAAATATTTACGTACTTCGTTGTTTCTGCCTCTTGAACTTTTCACCAGGATCTTCTTTTTTCTGCCAGAAAACACCCCTTACTGCTTCTTTATTTTTGGCCAGGTCTGTGGGTCACAAACATTTTACAGTATGTTTGACTGAAAATGTCTCTTTCCATCCTCATTCTAGACACATACTTGAGTTTGGATTGTAGATTGGCTTTGTTATTTTTCCTGCTATAATCTTTTATTTTTTTCTTAACCACAGAAATCTTTTTTTCCTCTTTAATCTGGAGCATATAAACAAGAACTCCTTAAACACAGCATATCAAGTTAAATCTTCTGAAACCCTCAGCTTTGTTGTGCCACAGCCCCCTCCATGCAGGAAGGCACTGCTGTCTTTTGGCTAAGGGAGCAAGGAGTGGGTGGGTAAACATTTAATTTCTCAAAGAAGAACCTATATTGTAAGGATTAATATGTATAAGAAATAACATGATAATAAATTGGAAGGGAAAGAAGGCATGAATGGGAGGCAATAGAGCTAAAGTTTTTTTATCTTAATTTCTCAAGACAGGTCCACATGTCCTAACAAAATAAAATATTTCCCTTAGTTATCTCCGGATGGTAGGATTATTTAGTTTAGCTTTTCTACTCTCTGAATTTTCTACATGGCATGCATTTTACTTTATAATAAAAGACTGGCTTTTACAAATCTGTTTTATAATCCTTGAAATATTGTTTGTCATCAAGGAGGAAAGGTAATTTTTTCCTTTCCCTGATAATTTAAAATTTCTTTGTGTGTATATTTATTGTACTTTTATGACTTTAATATAAGAGAAATATTGATTAGAGGTAAAAATATATTTTTAACTTGAGATAAAATTTTTCAGAAAGTACATTCAAATTAACTCTTCCTGTGCGTGAGAGAGTCTTTCCCTTTGGAGATCAATAGACTTATGTCAACTGTGTCGTAGTACTTGGGAGAAACCCCCATTGACTTCGGCTATTTATTGATGGATCACTTGTCATAATAACTCAATATTTACCTACCTAGCCCTTAGCTTTAGAAAACTATTCCCAGAAAAAAAGTTGGATGAAATTAAATGTTTTCAGAAAAATAGGGGCTAATCCTTATTTGTTTTATGATTTAATGATTTTTGGTAATATTAAAAGAATAACAAGAATGACGTATTCTTTAGAACCATCCGTGTCAACTGCCTTTCAGTTTCAATTATTCATTTATCCTTCCTACCAGAGGATTGAATTTGTGCATTTTTCCTACACCTAGTGAACTTTTGGTTCATGTAAATGTTCTAGATAACATAGGCATCTTGATGTTCTTGAGAAATAAATTACTATTTTTCCCTGTTGAGTATTGTATAAATTTGAACACTCCTAGACTTAGAACAAAAAGATGATCTAGATTCAATTTTATATTTATGTGAAAGTGATTATCATTGCAGTAAGAGTTTCTGTATTGACATAGTTAATCTTTGGCAATTTCCTATTGCATATTTCAGTTTATTTCTTTTTTTTCCATGCTGGAGAGCTAACCAGATATTGGATCTCCTGCTGGGTCTGTGGCTGCCTGTGAATGATTTTTGTTGGGGAGTTGTTAGATGTTCAGCATCTAATGAATTGATGCTGAGGTTAGAAATTTGTGAAAAAGCTGGCAATCCTCGTGTTGCTTTGTTTCCAATAAACTACCGATTCTGCCTTATAAATGTATTTATGTAAAGACTCAGTGGGCAAATTATTGTTACTGGAAAAATTTTCTTATGTGACCCAGATATTTCCAGAGGGTTCTTTGAGGAATAAATGTAAAGGATTGATGTAGGATGCACAATGCAGTGTGATTTTTTTAAATTTATTTTTTTATTAAATCATAAAGGGGTAGATCATTTATACATTAATATATTTATGGGGTACAATGTACTGATTTCATATACAATTTGGAATGCTTGCATCGTACTGGTTAATATATCCTTCACCTCATTTACTTAATTATTATGTTTAAGACATTTATACTCTGTACTTAATAGATCTGACATGTACCCATGCAACATGCACCATAGGTGTGGTCCCACCATTCACCCTCCCTCGATATGACCTCCCCGTCCCCTCCCATTCCCCCTTCCTCCTTCATTCTGAGCCACAGTTGATCTATTCACAGTTGATTTATTTCCTATGATCTATTCTTCATATGAAAGTGTGAGTGATTGTAAATTGGTTTCATAATAGTACTGAGTACATTAGATACTTTTTCCTCCGTTCTTGAGATACTTTACTAAGTAGGGTATGTTCCAGCTCCATCCATATAAATATAAAAGAGGTAAAGTCTCCATCTTTTTTTAGGCTGCATAATATTCCATGGTATACATATATGATAGTTTATTAATCCGTTCATGGGTTGATAGGCACTTGGGCTTCTTCCATGACTTGGCTATTATGAATTGAGCTGCAATAAACAATCTGGTGCAAATATCTTTGTTAAATAGTGATTTTTGGTTTTGAATATACTCCTAGTAGAGGAATTACAGGATTGAAAAGCAGGTCTACTTTTAGATCCCTGAGTATTCTCCATACTTCTTTCCAAAAGGGATGTATTAGCTTGCACTCTCACTAGCAGTGCAGAAGTATTCCCTTTTCTCCACATCCATGCTGACATCTGTAGTTTTGGGATTTTATTATGTGAGCCACTCTTACTGGAGTTAGATGATATCTCAAAGTGATATCTCTGATGATTAAAGATGATGAGCATTTTTCTCATGTGTCTGTAGGCCAGGCACCTGTGTTCTTTAGACAAGCTTCTGTTCAAATCTCTTGCCCACAATGAAATGGGATCACTTATTCTTTTCTTATTAATAAGTTTTAATTCTCTGTGGATTCTGGTTATCAAACCTTTGTCACAAACATAGCCTGCAAATATCTTCTCCCATTCTGAGGGCTGTCTGCTGGATTTACTTACTGTGTTCTTGGCTGTACAGGTTTTTAGTTTGGTCAGATCCCAGTAATGTATTTTTGGTGTTGCTTCAATTGCCCAAGGGGTCCTCCTCATAAAGTATTCTCCCAGGCCAATTTTTAAAAGTGTTTCCCCTGCACTCTCTCCAAGAATCTTTATAGTTTCATGTCTTAATTTTAAATCTTTTATCCAGTGAGAGTCATTTTTGTTAATAGTGAAAGGTGTGGGTCCAGTTTCAGTTTTCTACAAGTTGCCAACCAGTTCTCCCAGCACCATTTGTTAAAGAGGGAGTCTTTTCCCCAATTTATATTTTGATAGACTTATCAAAGATCAAATGATGATAAGTGTCTGGGTTCATCTTTTGGTTCTCAATTCTGTTCCATACATCTACCTCTCTATTTTTGTGCCAGTCCCATGCTGTATTGGTCACTATAGATTTATAGCATAGATTGAAGTCTGGTAGCATGATTCCTCCTGATTTATTTTTGTTTCTGAGTAATGTCTTGGCTATTTGAGTTTTTTTCTGATTCCATATAAAGTGAAGTACTATTTTTCCAGATCTTTAAAGTATGACAGTGGTAGGGATTGCATTAAATGTGTATATTGCTTTGTGTAATATGGACATTCTAACAATGTTGTGTCTTTCCAGCCATGGAGCATGGTATATTTTTCCATTTCTTAACATCTTCAGCTACTTCTTTTCTCAGAAATTCTCTTTATAGAGATCTTTTACATCCTTTGTTAGGCAAATTCCCAAATATTTCATCTTATTTGGCACTACTATGAAAGGAATAGAGACCTTGCCTGTTTTTTCAGCTTGACTATTATTGGCATATATAAAAGCTACTGATTTGTGAGTATCGATTTTGTATCCTGAGATGCTACTGTATTCCTTGATCACTTCTAAGAGTTTTGTAGTTGATTCCCTGATGTTTTCCAGGTATAAAATCATATCATCTGTGAAGAGTGAAAATTTGATCTCCTCTGACCCTATTTGTATGCACGTGATCACCTTTTTTTGCCTGATTGCGATGGTTAAAACTTCCATAACAATGTTAAAAAGCAGTGGAGACAATGGACAACCTTGCCTGGTTCCTGATCTGAGTGGAAATGTTTTCAATTTTACTCCATTCAATATGATATTGGCTGCGGGTTGCTATAGATGGCCTCTATCAGTTTAAGAAAATTCCCTTCTGTACTTACTTTCGTAAGTGTTATGATCATGAAAGGATGCTGGATGGTGTCAAAAGCTTTTTCTGCATCTATCGAGAGAATCACATGGTTTTTGTTTTTTGTTTTGTCTATGTGAAGTATTCTATTTATAGATTTATGAATATTGAACCAACCTTGAGACCCTGGGATAAAACCCACTTGATCATGGTGTATAATTTGTTTGATGTGATGCTGGATTCTGTTTGCTAGGATCTTATTGAATATTTTTGCATCTATATTCATTAAGGATATTGGGTTATAATTTTCTTTTCTTGTTGGGTCTTTTCCTGGTTTGGGGATCAGGGTGATATTTGCTTTGTATAATATGTTGGGAAATATTCCTTCTTTTTCTATGTTCTGGAAAAGATTAAGTAATATAGTACTAGTTCCTCTTTAAAGGTTTGGTAGAATTCTGATGTGAAGCCATCTGATCCAGGACTCTTTTTTTCTTGGGAGATTTCGTATAGTTGATGCTATTTCAGTACTTGATATAGGCCTGTTCAGTATCTCTAATTCTTTCTGGCTGAGTCTAGGAAGGTGGCATACTTCCAAGTACTGGTCAATTTCTTTCAGGTTTTCATATTTTTGAGAATAGAGTTTTTTGTTATATTCATTAAGGATTCTTTGAATTTCTGAGGTGTCTGTTGTTATTTCATTTCTGATTGATAATATTAAGGATTTTAATTTTCTATATTTGTTTAGGTTGGCCACAAGTTTATCAATTTTATTGAATTTTTCAAAAAACCAACTTATTGTTTCATTGATTTTTTGAATAATTCTTTTGTATTTGATTTCATTTAATTCTGCTCTAATTTTATTTATCTTTTTTTTCTTCTGATGGGTTTGGGTTTGGAATGTTCTTCCTTTTGCAGTTGCTTGAGATGTCCCATTAGTTATTGACTTCCTCTCTTTCCATTCTCTTTAGGAAAGCTTGCAATGCTATAAATGTCCCTCTTAGGACTGCCTTTGCAGTATCCCACAGGTTCTGATAATTCAAGTCTTCATTATTATTTTGTTCCAAAAATTTGGCAATTTCCTTGTTAATCTCATCTATGACCCAGCTATCACTCAGCATAAGGTTATTTAGTTTCCATGTCTTTCTATGGGTATGCAGATTCCTATTATTGGTGGGTTCAACTTTTATTCCATGATAATATCTGAGAAAATACATGAAATAATTTTTATACTTTTAAATTTGCTGAGGTTAGACTTGTGACCTAAGATGTGATCAAATTTTGGAGGATGTGCCATGGGTTGATGAGAAGAATGTGTATTCAGTTTTGTTAGGATGAAATGTTCTGTAGATCTCTGTTAAATTTAATTGTTGTATGGTGAAGTAAGTCTAAAATTTCTTTGCTTAGTTTCTTATTGGAGGATCTACCCAAAATTCCCAAATGGGTGTTAAAATCTCCAATTATTATTGTGCTAGAAGATATTAAATTGTTCATGTCTGATTGAGTCTTGCTGGGTTTCTGAAACTGTCTGCTATCTGAATTTCAGTATCTTTTGCCATGCTTGGGTAGAGTATCTGTGCCTTTCAGAATATTCTCTTCTCCTTCTGGGATTCCTATAAGGCAAATGTTTGCTCTTTTGGAGTGGTCCCACAATTCTCTCAGGGAACGATATGTTTTTGCTCTCTATTTCTCTTCCTCTTTGAGAGTTTGGCACATTCAAAAGCTTTGCCTTCAATGTCAGAGATCCTTTCTTCTGCCTGCTCCATTCTGTTATTGAGGGTTTCTACTGTATTTCTTAGATCTTTGAGGGCTGCAAGTTCCTGCCTCCAGGTGTCAAAATCTTTGGTGATTTTGTCTTTGAAGTCATTGAATTCTTGAGACAACTTTTGAAATACTCCTCGAATTTCTAATTCCAACTTTAGGTCCATTCTGTTCATCTTATTAGCAAACCAAATTCTGAATTCTATTTCTGACATCTCAACCATTAGTTTATGAATGTAATCTTCTGTTGGGTCCTCTTTGTCTTGCCGGGGGGGGGGGGTTGAT
>CAUYRH010113009.1:0-54356 GCA_963574655.1 Perodicticus potto | reverse complement strand
CCTCTGCCCCTGAAGGTTGCTCGTTTGTCAGAGTGCCATTACTAGAGCTGTCATTCTTTTCTGTTCCTTTCTCTCTTTTTCCTCCTTTCTCTCCAGATCTCAGTTACAAAAGACCGTAGTGGCCGTTTTAAGAAGATTCTCCAGGTTACGGTCTGAGGCTATAGCCAATTTCTGGCATTTTCTTTGAATGTCTGGGGCCGCTTGAGGGATAAATTTGTCTTTTAAAATAGTCTGACCCTCTATGGAGTCAGGTGTCTATTGGGTGTGTTTTCTCATTGCCTCCCTAAGCCTCTCTCTCTTTTTTTTTTAAATTATTAAATCATAGCTGCGTACATTAGTGCCAAAATGTAAGGTTTTGTGCCAGAATGTTCACGTGGCATGCTTCTGAATGTGGATGGCACCTGCCCAGGTGGAACAGTTTATAGGCTGTACCTGCGTGGTGGGGTTTGGTGGGCCATTATGTGACTTTAGGTCCCAGCTCAGGGCACACAAAATCTGCATCTTCTTTACAGTCTTGAATAATTTGAGATCCTGTTGATAATCAGATGTAATTGCTTATAATTCATTTTATTCTAGAACCCTTATTATTTTCAGGAATGCAGCACTGCCTTTTTGTGTGTACAGGTTAGCAGAAAAGGGCTGACACAAGGTCGTGTCAAGAAAAAGAGGCCCACCGGGGTTATCACTGATTGAGTGGGTGCAGATCAGGTCCAGAGGAAGAACTGCACAAGATGCAGCACTGTGGAGTCCGTGAAGCTGGCAGACAGGAGCGTCTGAGGAATGCTGGCCTTTGCGGGGTAGTATTCCCTAACACGGGAGACCTTTCCACCACAGCTGTCCTCGGCCTGCCCTGGAACCTTCAGAAAATCAAAATTTGGGCACATAAATGAATATTAGCAATTAGTCCATCCTTACAGTTTTATTGATGGGCAAACTAACATCTCGAGAGGTACATTAATTGGCCTAACAGCTCATATGGAGTTCATGGCAGGTGAGGACTAAAACTGAGCCTTTCGGGTGCCAGGTCCAGTCTTCTTTTTACTGCATCCTGACTCTTAGGCTATCTCTTCTGGGGAGGGAGGATTCCCAAGAAACCACTGTTCTCTAACTTTGACAGGACAGAGCTTTTCTCTGGGACCAGTCATAGAGAGTCCTGTGATCTGTGGGGCTTTGTGATCAGGCTGTGGGAGCTTATGGGGAGGGGAAGCACCGTGGGCCCCGCCACTTATACTCCCTGGTCTTGGTCTTCTGGCACCAAAACATGGCACCATTACAGGACGGACCCTCACGCCAAAGTAGAATTGTCTTTCTGCTGCTTGAACATGGATATTGATGGGTGGAATTCCTGGGATATCATGTTGTGCTTCTTGAGCAGAAGTTAAATGAAGTTTATAAAAAGTACCTACCTTCCAACAACATTTATTCACTGAGCACTTCTTTACTAGCCAGAGCATTTCTGAGAACACACAAATGTTTTTAGCAAGATCTTAAGAACATCTTCCCTCCTTAAGTTGAATCCGAGACATTGTATGTTTAGTGACTGTGCGATTACTCTGTCCCTTGTTTAAATAAACCCAGGGGAACAGGTCTAATACTGACTGAGAGCCCAGTGAGTATGGGCTACATGGCTGTCACATGTGGACTCAGCCCCCCATTCATGGTCTCTGTCCTCTCAGGAGCTCCATGAAAATGGGTGTTTTCAGTTCCATTGTATAGAGGAGGAAATAGGCAGAGAGAGGTTGAGAGTTTTGCTCATGGACACATAGGCAGTAATGGGTAAAGCGAGGATGTGACCCATGTTTGTCTACCTTTCAAAGCTGTGCCTTGCCGTTGACTCAGCTGTGGGTCGTCCTTGCACTACTTTTCATGGGGCCCACACGGACTGTGTTTGTGTGGAAAGGTCAGTTTTCTGTCCATACTGGGCTAACGCTGCCGGACATGGAGATGTCTTGGAGAAGCTTTGTGTTAGGCTGCCTCTCTGCCGTGGCTGGAGAACGCCGATTGAGAAAAGACATCGTTTGTGATGAACTTTTAAAATTTTTATTATTGTTCTTTATTCTTATAGAGACAGGGTCCTCCTCTATCAGAGTACAGTGGCCCCGTCCCAGCTCACGGTAACCTCAAACCCCCTGGACTCAAGGGGTCCTCCTACCTCAGCCTCCTGAGTAGCTAGGGCTATAGGCACATGTCACCATGCCTAGTTAAATTCTTTTATTTTTATTTTTTGTAGAGATAAGGGCTCACTTTTGCCCAGGCTGATCTCAAACTTCTGGCTTCAAGTGATCTTCCTGCTTCAGCCTCCCAAAGTGCTGTAATTAGAGGTGTGAGCCACACTGCACTTGGCCCATGCATGCTGAACTCAAAAACTCCCTCCTACTATTGATTCAAGAAAAAGTATTCCCAGCAAGCCTGTAATCATTCCATTGCATTTATTTGTCCTTTGATTCTTCCTGATCATGTTTATCTTAAATATAATTTCTTCCCTTTTCCCCCATAAATGATATGCTTTATGCTGATAACTCCTTTTTATACTTGAGGGAGTAAATGTTTATAAAAACATTTAGTCTTTCTTTCTCCCCTTCTTCCTACTTCATCAGTGTTTCTGTATTTACCAGTGTTTGGAAGATGTAAATTATTTAATTGGAAGCAATCCAAGACTGTTTTTGCTTTTGGAAAAGGAACAGTGACGCTCTCACTCTCTTTGCTCCTTCAGATCTGGCCTGTGCTCCCTGGCCCCTCTGTCTTCCCCTCCCTTTCCCAGTTGGTGGTTGATCTTGTTCTGAGCTAGACCGGTTCCATTTCTCTGGAATTTCTCTCCCTGGTACATTGAGTCATTTCCTTATTTCAACTCTTGCCTAAACACAGTCCTGCTTACTCTTATGAGAGTTAGAATGACTCAGACTTCTATTTTATTTCGTGTTTTCCCTGAGTACAGTCTCTAGGAGTATTTTTAAAAATCTGTATTCCTTTAACATTTAAGTTTTGTTTATAGGCTTCTCAGGCTCAACAATGCCTTATTCTGTTTTCAGAAAATGTTCTTTATTCAAACTTAAAATACTTTACACTTCATTGTATGATGGTTGTTGATAGCAAAAGGAAATGAGTTATATACATGTGATAAGGCTAATTCCTAAGATTAGTTCAGTATTATCTTTTTTAAATGTCTCAAAGAGTAAGATTGAATAGTAAGTCCTTAACATTATAGCTGTCTTCACGGAGTTAACTATCTGAATACTTTTAAGAAATATGTCCTGAGAGCTTATCACATAGCTAGTACTTTATTTTCTCTCTTCTCTTCTCTTCTCTCCTCTTCCTCTCCCTCCCTCTCCCCCTCCCCCTCTCCCTCTTCTCTTTCCTTTCTTGTTCCTTTCTTTCTTTTTGATGCAGCGTCTCACTCTGTGGCCCTGTGTAAGAGTGCCATAGTCTTGCCTTCCCTTCCCCTTCCCCTTCTCTCCTTCTTTTTTTCTTTTTGAGGCAGCGTCTCACTCTGTGGCCCTGGATAGAGTGCCTGCCATGGCATTGTAGCTCACAGCAACCTCAAAGTCTTGGGCTTAAGAGATCCTCTTTTCTCAGCCTCCTGAGTAGCTGGGACTACAGGTGTCTGCCATAATGTCCCACTAGTTTTTCTATTTTAGTAGAGACGAGTTTGCTCTTGCCCAGGCTGATCTTGAACTCCTGAACTTGGCAGTTTACTCACCTTGGCCTCCCAAGGTGCCCCAGTTACATGGCCAGTACTTTAATGTTGGTTGTAGGTTTTATCCACATGGAACATTAGCTGAGGAGGATGATAGGGGCTGGAATCCAGCTCAGCCCTGCTCTCCAAACTTGGGGTCCTGGTGCAGGGTACATCTCAAAGAGCTGCCTTTTCCTAATTGCCACATGGGCTGATGGGGTAATGGCAGCACTTCTCGGACGTGTATCCTTTAGTCTCACAACTCTTTGGGGTTGAGATTATCATCCCTGTCTCACTGCAGGCTTAGACAGGCTACTGAGCCTCTCAATTCTAGTGAGAGGGACCTGAGATTTTGATCTGGAACTGGAGCCTCCAGCCCCACACTCCTTTCTTACTGCTGCTGCTGGTCTCCCTTCCCAGAACCCTGGGCCGAGCAGCAGACACTCTTGACATGAGGATATTGTTCATACCAGCAGTTTGAATGCAATGAAATCTTATCAAACCGTGCTCTGGTATCTATCACCCCCTCCTCAAGTTTTCATCTCTAAAGCAACTCCATGTTTTAGTTGACCAAAATTCTAAGCTTTGATTGCCAGATGGCAACTTTTGAACCATCATCGTCCCCGTAGATTTGTAGGGAGATCTAAAAACGACAAGGATCACAGCCTAACTTTGAGCCTCATCAGGGAAAGTACTATATTACCTCACAACTGAGGTTAAATTCTGAAGTGTTTATTCTCAGTTAAGTCAAGATTTAGATGAATACATTAGCCTGTAATCTCTTCATTTTTGACAACACACTTCAAAACTAAAAGGTTTTACACCATCGCTTATAATAATTTTGTGTTGTAATGGTTACAGTCTGGACATTTGTGGAATAATTGTAATGTTTCTTGAATAGCCTTACCCTCTGAATAACAGTGCTCGTACAGATGTGCAGATAGTAGCGGTTGAAAAGTTATTTTCATGCGGTTTTCCAGGAATCATGCTCCGTGCACTGGTATACCGGGACCAGGAGAAGTTCTGTTTGTTTTTCTTCCTCCTGTCTTGTTTGTATAAGTCCTGCAGGTGCAGGCTCAGACAGGGCGAGCATCTCTGTCGATCTGGCCGTGAGGGAGGAGGAGATAAGATAAAAGGAAGTGGTCAGGAGTGTGTCTGCCCAGACAGTCCTATTATAGAATTGAGAGCAACAGAAGTACTTGAGTTTGGCTTTAGCATGACTAGCATTTCCCAAATGGAGTAATGTAACTAACCTAGCCCAGAAACTGAGACCTGACAGAAACCTTAGGAGTCATCTGCTTCATAACCTGGGTATCTCTGAGAGATGGTTCTCCAGGTTCAGCTTCCACGGAAGGTGTCAGCATCTTTCATTGTTGAGACACATCAACTGGTGAAAAGATCTTTTGTTGCAGTTTGGCCGGGGCTGGGTTTGAACCTGCCACCCTCGGTATATGGGGCCGGCGCCCTACTCACTGAGCCACAGGTGCCGCCCTGTTGAAAAGATCTTATGTGTAATGAATTGAATTTTCTTTCTGTGATTTGTAGCCTTTAGTCCTGCTCATACAAGTTGAGCACCCCAAATCCAAAAAATCTGGAATCCCAAATGCTCCAAAATCCAGGACATTTTGAGAATCAACGTGACATTAAAGGACATGCTCATTGGAGCATTTCAGATTTTGGAGTTTTGGATTTAGGATGCTTGTCCAGTGAGTATTTGCAAATATCCCTAAATCCAAAAAAAATTCAAAATCTCAAACATGCCTGGTCCCAAGCATTTTGGAAAAGGAATACTAAACTGTACCTTCATTACCCAACAACTTCATCTTGTAGCTGAATACTCCGTCATGTCTACATCTGGTTTTATTAGCTCTCTTCCATTGAGCTTCTTGGAATCTGGTGGCCAGAACCTTCACTGTTCTGTGTGCATTGCCCAAGCAGGGCCCTGCACTGGCCAAATCCTAGCATTGTTCATGGGATTATAACATCCTTTAATCTGCAGCCCAAGGTTGTGTGAGCTTTTTAAGAAGCTATAGCATATTGCTTGTCCAACAGGCTGGACTTTTGTTTTGGACTTGCCCGATAAATATTGGGTTATAAATTTAGCAAATTTGTCCCAGGCTGCTTATACATAAGTAACATTCCGAGGTGAGAGACAGACTTTTTATGAAAATGTGCTGAAATTCCATTTGTGTTTTAAACTGGTAAATATAAAAAAAATCACCTCAATCTGTGCAAAAAAGATGTCATTAGAAGATTGGGTGTATGCGTACATGATTACCTCTCACCGAGATGCAGAATGTACCAGTCTTAGAGAGACATGTTCTGAGTGCTAACCTCATGCTATTCCACGTGGTTCTCTCCATTGTGGCCTATTGGATGTGGGGGATAGAAGATCCTACCTCCACCTTCTTTTCTTGTCCAGGTGAGGCAAGACTTCCTAAGTCCAGGTGAGATCTTGAGTGGCCTTGGGGGTGACAGCCCTGAGTATGACCACAAAGATCTCTCAGGTGGAGTTTCTGGCTGCATGTTGAAGCCTCTTCGTGGTTAAATACCTAACGGGGCATACATGAAACTCCCGACCTTGTTATGACCATGACTTCATCCCTCATCGCTCATTCTTATACTGTGCAGACCCAGTGTGGAGACGAACGTGCAGTGTCGTGGTACCACCTACACTGCCATTTATTTAATCGGTTTGGATGGCTTGTGCTGCTCTTGGCCATGGACCCGCAAAAACAAAGCCATGGGATAAAGCAGCCTGAATCATGTAATGAAAAGCTTGTACCTTTTTGGAGGCCTGGTTGAGAGAAAATGATTTATTTTTGCCCTACCAAAGAAAACATTCTAGGAATCCAAGGTGAAAATTGGATTTTAACTGCTACTAACATTTTGAGCATATAAAATCCGCAAGTGTTGAGTGTTTTGCTCGATTAAGAGAAGAGCGTAAAGAGTCAGTGCAAGAATGGTCTGCATGTGGTATGAACTGGTGTCCAACAGAAGTCTAACTGATTTAGAAAACTGGAAATAAACATTAAGCACATTTTGGCAGCCAGAGTGCCACAGTGGAGACCTCTATGTTTTGAACATAATCATTTTGTTCCTAGTCGTATGCCTGGGTCATTGGCCCTCCTTCCCGCCTCTGCCCTTCATACTTCAGGAGTAAGCCTTCTGTGACTCAGTTCACAGGGTCTGGGGACTGCCTGAGTCCAGCCCGAAGGACATGCTTTCCTCCCGCAGGGCCCCGCCTGTCCCCATGTGGACTCTCCCGCCTCCTCCCCTTCTCCCCGTGTGCGTCGGGTGTGTTGTTCTCCGCTCTCTCTTTCTGGCCAGCGGTCTACACATTGCTTCATCCAGTCTCTCTGCCATGTCGGAGACTGTTCAGTTGTGGGCCTGGTGTCTGCTGGCCTTGGGGGCTCGCTCTCATCATGTGTGGGGAGACACCCCAACGAGAGCTCTGTCTCCACACAGATGTCCCCAAGCCAGTGTGCTGGCATCTGGCACATGGCGATCCCTCGGTGAATGTTTACCCAGTCGGCTTGTTTTGCAGGAGAGCTTCCTTATCTCCCTCCAGGAAAGCAGGCCACGTAGCTACAGGAGTTCCTGCCCATGTCCCATGGTATTGGTGATCCGCGGGCCCTGCTAACCTACACTAGGGCTTTTTTGAGTGCCGTGCCCAGAATTACATGCCCAGAAGTTTTTGGTTCATGTAAGAAAATTAATTATTTTTTATGCCTACTTTTACTTTACTCAAAATGTCTTTAACACTTCCATTTTGTCCTATGGAGCCATTTTTTTTTGTGGAATCTGGTACTTCTTCTTTTGTTGTTTTTTTTTTTGAAGACAGAGTCTCACTCTGTTGCCCCAGACTAGAGTGCTGTGGCCTCAGCCTAGCTCACAGCAACCTCAAACTCCTGAATTCAAGTGATCCTCCTGCCTCAGCCACCCTCGTAGCTGGGATTAAAGGCACCCATTATAATTCCTGGCTAATTTTTCTATTTTTTAGTAGAGCTGCTCAGGCAGGTCTTGAACTCCTGAGCTCAAGCAATCCTCCTGCCTCGGCTTCCCAGAGTGCTAGGATTACAGGTCTGAACCACTGCGCCTGGCCTGAGTCTGGTACTTTTGGGGGGCAATTGGATTAATCTATTTGATTGACAGAGCATCTACTGTCTACTCCACTCAACATGTTTTCTGCTCCCTGGGGAATCTGATAAACAGTAAAGATCTCAAATGGGGCATTTGGAATAGGTAGCTTTTATTAATTCTGATAATAATAATTAATGGTAATGATGGCTGAGCACATGTGTATGTCAGGTATAATGCTCAGCATCGTATGTGCATTTTCATTTCCTTTCCATGAGCCTATGAGAAAGATACTATTATGTACTCTATGTTACACATAAGAAAATTAGTCTAAGATGATGCATTTGGGAAGTCCTAAAGCCAGAATTCCTCCCTAACTCTTGTGTTACAGGTTTAACCACTAACATGTTACTATTTCAGGGGAGAGCACACTTCAGCATCCTGTAAGAGATTAAAGCTATGATGGAACTAAAACTTCTTTAATGGTTGGAAGTCTTCTCTGGTTTGATTTTGATTTGCACTCTCGGTAGGCAGTCACTAGAGCCTGCTGCATGCTTGGGTGCGGCGGGCAGGACACGCCACCACTGCAGCTCATTTCTCTTGGTTTGCAGATGGTCGTTGCTTGCCTGGATGGACAACAACTAGTCGTTCTTTAGTTCCTTTAGGTTGTGTGTTCGTTCCTTCATCATTCATTCAGCACTTACTAAGCATTGTATTGTGTATTGGAATATAAGGATAA
Source organism: Perodicticus potto (assembly GCA_963574655.1). Taxonomy (NCBI): domain Eukaryota; kingdom Metazoa; phylum Chordata; class Mammalia; order Primates; family Lorisidae; genus Perodicticus; species Perodicticus potto. The sequence continues at coordinate 45,864 of CAUYRH010113009.1, read as the reverse complement.
ATAAACTAGTTAGGCATTTAATTAAAATGCACGGCAGAGCCGTGGAACTGTGTGGAAGGTCCTGTGGACCAGAGAGAAGTGGAAGAGACAGGCAGGCTTCATAGTGGCGGCTCTGCAGAGCCAGGTCTTGGGGTGAATAAGGTCTCTCCAGGGGAAGGTAGAAGCAGGGACATTCGAGGAGAGGAAACAGCTTTTGGAAGGCCCTGGTTTGTTCAGAAACTCAAGAGCATTCTGGTGTGCCTGAAGGACAAAGGTAGAGAGGTGGAGGGGGCAAGACAGGGCCGCAGATGCAAACGGGAAGGAACTTACATGATGCTGGAGAGCATGTATTAGGACTTTTCAGACAGTGGAAAGTCACCGAAAGTTTTCATTCATTAGATTAATGGCATCAGATTTGGAAAGATGCCTCTGGAAACTGCCTGGAGGATTTTATGGAGACGGAGGCCAAGGAAGGCAGAATGACCCCTTGGATGCTTTGTGTGTGCACGTGAGACAAAGGCTTGTGGGCTCAGCTGACACAGTGACAAAGGCGTGTGGGCACAGCTCACACGGTGGTGATGGGGAGTTGGGGGGCCCCCCTGCCCGACTGGCTGTGGATGGGTACACAGGACAGGATCTGTTCTGCCTGCCCAGCTGAGTGGGTCTAACTTCAGAGCCTTGCCGCTCTGCCTCTTCTTACCTCCCGTGGTCGACCAAGAGTCCTCCTTGGTCTTATGACAGTTGGTGTCTGTCCAGTGGCCACTCAGCCCTGCTCTCTGCCTGCTCAGACCTGCCCTGACCTGCACCTTCCTAGCTTGGCTGACCTCCCTCGGTGAGAACACTTGGTTGCCTGGAGCCTTCCTCTGATCTGGCTCAGCTGATAATCATTTCTTGTACCATCTTTTCTTGTCCTGTCCTGTCCCTGTTCAGGCCTCAGGGTTGTAGGAAGACCAGAAAGAAGCCTCTTCTAGGTGGGACCTGTGCCACTTGCTCAAGTTCTACGCACACTCCCTCCCCTTGCAGTTCTGTTCCCTGCTAACCCATGGGAGAGATTGAAAGAGACAGTGACAACTAAAATCTAAAAAGTTTATATTTATCTTATAAATTGTGAGGCTCTTAATTGAGTTAAAAAAAAAAAAACCATCAGAAACTTAAGTTTTATAAAGTGTCCTGAACGGTGACAGATTTTTCAGAAGACTCTGAAAATGCCAAAGTTTATTTGGAAATGTGCTTATTCATTTTAGTGTTATATTGAATCTGTCCTGGTATTTTGTTTCAAAGTTTTATGGTTTTTTCTTTTCTTTCTAATTGTGTGGATAACAAAGGAACGGTTTTATAATGTGACTGTGAAGTACAGCAGTGCCCCAGAACCGAGCATCCTGCCCTCAATTAACCTTCGTATTTCACACCTCATCATTGCAGTGTGGCAAAGCGCTCCCTGGCCTTTCCAAGCAAGAAGACTGCTGTGGAACCGTTGGTACCTCCTGGGGCTTTAACAAATGCCAGAAATGCCCCAAGAAGCCCTGTAAGTGATGTTTCGTCATTCCTTTGCAGGTTAAGGTAGCATATCTGTTTTCTTATGATCACTCTTTTAATGATGGGACAACTAGCAGACTTTCAAAGAACTGTTACTGAATCCTAGACAATTAGTGTTATAATATGCATTTTCAGAAAGCTCTCAAGGCTGATAAAGCTTCCATATAGATTCTTTTTTAAAAAAAATAAGCACAGTTATACATTGTCTTCTCTAGTTAGACTACTTACAAAAACACCTCTTAGGAGGCAGTGAGCTAAAATACGCTCCTTTGCCCAGGGGAAGAGAAAATAAGATGTCTTTTAAAATGGTAAATAAATGTTTCAAACCGTGTAAAAAGACATGCAATTGTTGTTTCCGAGATTTAAATCCCTTAAATTAAGTTTTTATTACTATCCACGATCTGTGTTATAGTTTTTGTTATACTATAGGTTTTTAAATTTTAAAAGTCAAGCTAAAATGAAGAAATGATCGGTTGCTCACTGGGACGTATATCTTCCCCTTTTTTCTTCAGACTGTTTCCATCTCTCACAGTCGTCAGTGCCACCAGCATGTTTAGATTTGTCTTCGAGGTGGTTTCAGAACCTGTTGATTTGAATAAGTCCAGGTTAAACCTTTCTGTTACTTTCTTCCTTTTAATAGGTTGTATTTTTAGTTTTTGAATGTAGCTTTAATTCTAGATAACTGATTTCTAATACATATTTTTTAGAAAGGTAGGTTGTTTTATGTTGAGCTTTCTTATACTAACTCATGTTTTCAGCAAGAGAGCAGGTGATAATTTTCTAAATCATCTTCCATTGCCTCATGTGATTGAAGACTTTTATAGGTGTTTTTTATTCTTTATGCTGTAAGGGATTTTTCACTTGTTTCATTTGGATAGTTTTTACTTTTCTTAAGTATCTGTTGATGTGATGAGTATTGTAAACAATTACCTCTGTTCAATCTAGAATCTGTTCTCTTGGAATTACCACTCTATTTCTCTTTGTTATATACTGTTTGTCCTTCTATCAGCATAATTCACTTTCAATAATTATCTCCTATGTAAACTTCCTTGTCGTTCAAAGTTACAGCTTCTGTAAATGCCTCAGGTTAATTCCATTAATTTTCTTCATACTGCTATAATTAGCTTTTAGAAGACTATACTTTGTGGAAATGCCTACTAAAGTTTCTGAGAATTAATGAATTTTTCTTTTAGAAAAATAATTCACATAAAGAGGACTTTCTGTATTGAGAAACTGTCCCAAGTAGAGCCTGTAGGCTGGTTTGGTAATGATTTGCAGTGTGGATTTCCAAGAAATAGGTTGAGTGTGGTAGTACTCCTCATTGAGAAGATCCATTTGCCTGAAGTTACTTTGGCAACCTGACCAAAGGAGAATCTAGGACACATTTGGTATGATTTAAAGAGCTGGTGTCTGGGGTTAGCTAGACCTGAGTCTGACTCTCAGCTCTTTCTTTCGCTATTGAATCTTATGGAACACTGCATAGGAATCTATATCTAAATGTTGAAAAGCATTGCCATCTAAACTGCTACACTAAACTACTTGTTACTTAGTACACTAAGCTGCTTGTCCTTAATTTATCACGTATGGATGTCCATAGGAATATTGCGGAAAGTGATACAGATCTCCCTGTGCTAGGTCTAAGGACTAAGGATGAGAAAAGTTAGGTTCTTATAACTTTGTTTTGAAGCTAAGTTTATGTTCTCTAATGCTTTCTCCATCTTCTGTCTTGTTTTCCTTTTTCATTTACCCCCCTTTTTGTTTATCTTTGATTACCTGCTTCAATTTTCTCTCTTTTCCAAATTCCAAAGAAGCGGGAACATGATAGATGTTAGGGGTAAAGAGACTCACACAATCTTTTCTTAAAGAAAAACAACAACAACCAAAAAAACCCTAACTTCTACTCCTGACCTTTGGTCATTATTATGTAGGACTGTGTCATCTGCAGGTGAATTTGATGCTGTGTACATGTTTTCTTAGCTCTGTGTTTTAATCTTGACCATGATTTAAGTCAAATGGGAAAGTGCAAAGCTGCTTGTTACTTTTAACTAAATATGGATGAAAATAAATTCACATGTTGGCCCCTTTAATGTATAAGATGGAAGAGATTGATTTCATTTCAGGAAGGGCAATGTGGACTATGAATGAAGTAAACTATTAACATCTTGACATTTATTCTGTTTGTGCTGTCTTAAGTGACTCACTCCCAAGAAACACACTCAGGGTCACATTCTTCCTGTGTCATTTAAAAAACTTTCCTTTCCTTGGTTGGTACTACTCTCTAAATCATATTCAATTTGGAAGAGAGCAGACTTTCTTTGGCTTTATATGCTCTGCTTTTGCGTTCCATGCCTTTTTCATTTTCACCCGAAGCAGTTTAAACTTTAATTTTCAAGTGGCTTTCATTTAGACTTTTTTCCCAAACGGAAAGACTTTTCATGGTTGATCATTTTTGCTGTGAAAAATGTAATTTTAAGTTTGCAGATGATTTCATTAAATGCTTTGTAATCTACTAGAAATGTGCTCAGCATGAAGAAGTCACTTGTCCCTTAAAATTTTGTAGAAAAAAATGAACAATGAGTCCTAAGCTGAGGGAGAGTTCAAGAGAGTGCCTGGTCTGGCTTTCTGCCTTGAAGTCGATGGCTATTGAAACTTCTAAAACAAGTTGTTATCTCTTTTGAAGAATTCACAGACCCAGACCCCACAATCTCTCTAGGCAGCCTGATTGAGTGCCATCTTTACATGGGGCAAGACTGGACGTGAGTCCAAAGAGCTGGACGGGGTGACTACCGCGTGCCAGTATCTTCTCTCTTTTAACCTGCATTTCCAGACTCCTCACTTTGATCTTCTCCTTTTAGGTATTCAGGATCTGAATAGGGGGAAAAACAGCAAAGAAAAGAAGCAAAGGAGGAGAGGGACTCACGAGTAAACATTCACCCTGTTGGTCAGTGGTGATGGATAAGGAGCATGTGCAGAAGGCAAAACGATTTTATTTTTCAAAAGAAAACTTCTCTTTTTATTTCAGTTTTCCCTTTTATTCTTCCTCAGGTCTTTTTAGTGGCCTGACCATTGATCTTACTTTAATTACAGCCCATTTTCTTCTGCATTATGATCCTTTTAATAGATGAACCCCCTATGGTAGGAAATAACAATGGCATTTGGTATTTGGGGAGTGCCTGTCATTATCAGGCAGAGGTAAACAGTTTTCATGCATTATCTCTAAACTTCTCAACAAGCCTGCCCTTCTCATTTTGATGGGAATGCTTTATAGAATTTCGATTTGAAACCAAGGAGCTACTGATGTGAAGAGCCAAGATTGGGACCCACATCTGCCAGGTCCCCACACATGGGCTGTGTCCACTATGCCAGGCGGTCTCTCTCTCAGGTCTCTCTTTAGTATCAAATCTCACTGAATAGGCTTTTGTGGATGAGTCGGTGACTGCAGCGTTTATGGTGTTTGGATTTTCTGACTGAAGACCCATGTGGCTAAACACAGCAGGCCTTTTACTCCCTGGCTTCCTTTCATCACCTGTCTATTCTTCTCAGTTCATAGTAGTAAGAATTATCTTATAATTAGGATACCTGAACCTGTAATTAAGAAGAGTATATAATTCATTGTCTAAACTGGGAAACTCTTGAGAGTACAGTGCTGTTAATGAACTTTGCCAGAATAAGAGGCATAACCCGGGCAGTCCCAGGCAGACCAAGACGTGTAGTCTTCTTGCCTATGATGGATGAGCAAATCCCAACCCCCGCAGCAGATCATTCAGAAGGAATAGGTCCTTTGTGATAGAAATATTTAACCACTAATTGGAAGAAAATGTAAAACAATCTTATTTCATTCAGCTAACATAACAAAGATTTATTGACAACTTCTTGGGACTGTATCTATTGCTAACTATGAAGTACACTGAAAAATAAGCATAATGAGAAGGAAATTGTGGAGATGTTCATTGGTATTGGTATTCTACCAATGAGTAACTAAGTCTGTGGCTGCCTTGGGCTGTTGCTTATGGTACTTTAGGATTGTAAGAATATAAGCTAAGAATATAACAAAGAATTTCTTCCCTTACAGCCTACCATGGATATAACCAAATGATGGAATGCCTACAGGGTTATAAGCGAGTGAACAACACCTTTTGTCAAGGTAAGACTAACTGACCTTGTTGGTGTGGACTTGACAGCTGTTTTGGCTTTTCAGAAACCAGTGATGTTTTGGCACGTGGTGCTCATTAGTTCAGCGTGTGAAGGTCACGGGGTGAACCACTTCGCGCTTGCTCCATTTAGCTAAGGAAGTCTAGAAGTTTAATGTATAGCTGTTACCTTCTGTTAATTTGTGGTAAAATCCATAGGAGTTTGGATCACTTCACAGAGCACCCTGCGGACTTTATGCTGGCCACTTCGTATCTGTGCCGTGTGTGTACCCACGCTCACCCATGCGTGAGTACACCCGTGTACCTAGCAGTGCTAATTTGTGGCTGACTCATGGTGAGGCCCCAAAGTTCCCGTTTCTCATCTCCTAGGAATATTATTGGCCATCTTGAAATGACGGTAGTCATCCCACAGTGCTATAGAACTCTAGAACTTATTCTTTCTAATTAGCTGTAATTGTATGTTCTTTGATGGACCTCTCCCCATCCTCTTCTTCCTTCTACCCTTCCCAGCCTCTAGCATCCTTCATTTAACTTTTTACTTCTGTGAGGTCACCTTCAGCTTCCACATATGAGTGAGAACATGTGACATTTAACTTTCTGTTCTTGGCTTATTATACTTAACGTAATGTCCTTCAGTCCTATCCATGTGACCACCGAGGACATGGTATCATTCTTTCTCACGACTGGATAGTATTCCATTGTGTATAACACATTTTCTTTGTCTGTTCTTGTGTTGTTGAACACTTGTGTTGATTTCCTATCTTGGCTATTGTCAACAGTGCTGTAGTAATAAGTTAAATTAAAATAGTTACTTTGGGGCTAGGCTCAATGGCTCACACCTAATAATCCCAGCATTCTGAGAGGCTGAGGCAGGAGGATTGCTTGAGTTTAGGAGTTCAATACGAAGCTGAGCAAGAGGGAGACCCTGGATCTACTAAAAACCATGGAAAAATTAGCCAGGCATTGTGGTGGGGCGCCTGTAGTCCCAGCTTCTTGGGAGGCTTAGGCAGGGCGATCACTTGAACCCAGGAGTTTGAGGTTGCTGTGAGCTAGGCTGATGCCATTGCATTCTAGCCTGGGGCAACAGAGTGAGTCTCTGTCTCAAAAAAACCAAAAACAAAAAAAGTTACTCTGATTTCTTTTTTGAACCAAGGGTTATTTAGAAATGCGTTGTTTAATATCTAAATGTTAGTGATCTTTTTCTTGTTCTATCAATTGAGAGGTGTTAAAATCTCCTGCTATAATTGTGGAATGAATTTTTTTTTCACATCTGGCCAGTTTCCATCTACGTCTTTATGAGGGTATTTTACATACAACATGTAGTTGGATTTTGTTTTTTTCTACATTCTGATATATCTGCCTTTTAATTGGGCTATTTATTGCATTAAAACTAACATAATTATTGATGTGGTTAGATTTAGGTCTACCTAAAATCTGTGTCTCATTAGGATTTTTTTGTTCTTTTCATTCTGTAGCCTTAGAATTTCATTTTAATTTATCTATTGGCTGTTGACGAACAACTTTTTGCACTATTTTTAAATGATTGCTCTTGGAATTGTAATACATATCTTTATCTTTCGTAGTTTACTGAGAGTTAGCATAGTGCCACTACACAGTAAATACAGAAACCTTGCCACCACATAGATCCTATTCATGGCCTGAAGATCAGTCTGCTGATGCTCCGTGCCAACTTCTCGGTGATAACGAAAATCCCCAAGACAGGTTCTCACCCTATTTTGTTTTGGAATTATTTGTTTAGATTGTGTGTTAAGTATTTGTTTAAATCTCTTTTTTCTTGACTGGCTTTGCTCTCTAAAAGATCAAGGACTCAGTCTTACATTTGTGAACCTGGAGCCCTGAGCTCAATGAATTTTAAGAAAATGATGTGATTAAAAAAAGATTTCATTTATTATTGATAAGAGGTTTATTATGCAACATATGTAGCTTTATTTTAATTGATCAAGTACCAATGCCTTGCAAATAAAACTGAGATACTTTTAGTGATGCATGATAAACTGTGTACGTAAGCCATACACTTACAAAGTGGGAAATAAAGAACTAGCTAATAATTTAATAAATTAAGTTGATTTTAATAGCTAAATTTATTGTGTGCCAGACACTTTGTCTAATAAGCACTTTCTATCACTTACCTCCTTGGATCCTCAAAATATCTTTGATGTAGGTAACCTTATCCTCGCTTTACAGATGGATAAATTGAGACCTTGAGGGGTTAAATAACTTGCATAGCATATAGCTAATAAGTGCTACCCAAGTAGAATGAGGCCACAATGTAAGCTGTCAACCATTTTTTTCTATTGCAGGACTGAGAACTAATATTACTGATCCCTTATTATGTGTTAGTCCATATAATGTAGAGTTAATCTTCAGTCCTGTGGGATTTGGGCATTATTAGCCCCAATTAGAAACAGACACAGAGGAAGTAAATAACCATCATAAGGTCACACAGATACGTTATAAAAAGCCAATCAGGATTATACTCCCAAGCTACCAAGTGTTATATGTAAAAATTAGTGAAGTATTACACCTATAAATTTACTAATTTTATGTATAAAAGTTCATAAAGCATTACTAATGCAGATACTAGTTAATTAGGAGAGATGCGCCATCTGTTGTGAGAGCTAATAAAGTCAACCAAATTAATGCTAATTTGGTAATAGTTAATAAAAAATGATAGCCATCCAATATATTCCTTCTACTGGCTGATTCAAGATTCTGAACAGTTTATATTCATAAAAATGCCAGTCTAAGTGGATGCCCAGTTGCGAGGTTCCCAGATCAAATGGTAGGCCTACTTTTAGTTCTTTGAGAAATCTCCATGCTGTTTTCCGCAGAGGTAATGCCAATTAGAAGCTAATTGATGGATGTTCATGGTCATGCAGAGTGTTACGATGGTCCTTACAGATTCAGAAGCAAGAAGGGGAGGAGCAGGTGAGGGCTAAAGAATTACCTATCAGTTACAGCAGACATTCAGGCGTTGGATACACTAAAAGACCTGATTTCACCACTATATAGTTCATTTATGTTTAAAAAAAAGAAAAAAAAAGCCAGCATTTGTGTGCCCTAAATCTGTTGAAATAAGTAAAAAGAAATGCCGCTTCAGGGATGGAAGTGCCAATTTGCAGATAATCACTTCCTATCTATTTAGCAAACTAGCATGGAGAATTCTCCAATAATTGCTTGTAATTTCCGCTCTTGCTATGGCTCCGTGACCTTTAGCAGGTTTTGTTCATACTGAGCATGTCCAATGGTTCTGCCTCGGTCAATTCCACTGATGGTCTATCAGTAATTCCAAATCCTGGCTTCAGTCTCAAGAGGATATTTGCAAAGCAGTGTTAACTTTTTGGCAAGGATTCTGGAGTGAAGTATCACAGAAAATGCTATTTCATGGTGCCTCAAGGAGGTACCGCTAAATTACACTACAAAGAAGCTTGACTCATAAAATAATATGATTTCATTCAGTGTAATCTATTACAATTGTTCTTGAGGAAAGGGCTTAATTTCACTCCCTTTGAGATATTGTTGGTCGGTAAAATGGAAGAGAACTTTCTCACATTACCTATGTGTGCTCAGTTTTCCTGGTGCCTTGAAGCTTTTTGATTTTTGTTTTCCTAAAGTTTTTCAAAAGGAGCCCATTAAGCATCTAATTACTTGTGTGTCCACATTGTCCTTAAGGTCTAATGTCTTCTCAGTTTACAAAGTCCTTTTAAAATTAAAGTGATTAATAACTAGAATTACATTATTTCCTTTGACTAAGTGGACTAATGTCCTAAAGCAATTTTTTTTAATGTTCACTCAGTAACAAAGAATCAACTGTGCACAGGCTAATTTGAGGAGCTTTCAAATAATTGCCCTCAAAGTTGGGTTTTTCTCCTCTAGCGGTACTGCAATTATCTTTTCAGAGGAATGATTTATTACGTGTACATACATGGAGCTCTAAAACCTGTCTTGATACCCTCAACGAAATAGAAATTGTTATAATTCTCTTCATTTCTCATAACAAACAATACACTTATATGCTCTGGTGGGTCTAGAGAAGCCGGCGTTGTTTGATTATTATGCTAACGTTTTGATGTAGAACTGGAATGAAAGGAAATGATATCTCATGGAACTGACCGTAAGCATTCCTGCTCCCTTGCTGCTCTTCTCTAAAGCCCAGTCCTTCCCTGCCTCTCAGCATTCTCCCTTGCAAACACTTGCCATGAGATAAGGGTGCTCTGAAAACAGGGAATGACTATCTAAGTTTCAACAATAGGATTGGGTTCTGGAAGTACTTGGGGAATCCGTCTTTTTAGGGAAATCTTTAATTAGAAGCAAATATCTCTGTTGACATCTTGAAATCACTCACGAGTTTGATAAGTTTATAGGGTTAAAATCAGTGTAGTATTATTTTCTATATTTTTTAGCATGTGCTGAGGGGTTATGGGAAATGCCAAAATATAAACATATAACTGGAAGACGTCTGCACTTTCATAACTCAGTGTATGTATATTCATTTCTCACAGATAATCTTAAATTTTTAAAATGATTCAATGTTCCGCAAACATTAGTTGCTGGGCCCCTCCTGAGCTATAGACTGAGGGTATGTGATGAATGATGAGTAAGACACTGTTCCCGCCCTGAAAATTTAGTATAATTAAATCATCTCGAATCAGCAAGATGCAATTTGCTTTATTCATGCTCCCAACTCGCCGAATTTTTAGCTGGCTCCAGATGAGCCTGTTAAAGGAAATATGAAAGAACTATCTACATAACTTTCTTTCCATGTCATTTTATCACATTGGTTGTTCTGCTTTAATAAAATCAATTTACAAAGCAGATATATCAGGGCACAAAAATACTCATTAACAAAACTTTCACTCCATTTGTAGAAACTCCCCCAAGCGCATCTGAAACCAAATTTTATTTGGACAAAAAAAACAAAAGATAATGCACATTTTTTTTTCCAGTGAGCATATCTCTGTTACTGTAAGTTTCTCACCAGTCTTAGTTACTATTCTGTATAAGAAAGTAGTACATAGGACTTTTTGGTTATGAAAGGCTTGTCTGAGCTATACCTTGCATTTCAGAACTCTTAAGGATTACAAGGAAATAGTGTGAACTGCTTCCTCTTCTTGAGGAAGAAAGCAAGTTTGGCTGGAGAAAAGGATGTGGCTTGTGGCCTAGCACTGGGTTAAAACAGGTAGGATGAGATGAAATGGTTCAGAATTTTAAGGTGAAGCTCTTATATTTAATTGCATGTCCCATTTGCATGCAATTAATTATGGGCTTTGTGATACATGCTGGGAAGACAATTATTGGGTTTGTACTGCTTTTAACACAATATTAGAGAAAATATTATTCATGACATTTGTTAAGAACAGTAAGACTAACTTTCTTAAGGGAAATTTTTATAATAGGTACAGGGTGATGCAATGAGATTTAACAGTAGAGGAGAGTGATTAGCCTCAACTCTGAGGGCAACGTGGAAAAGTAGGGGCTTGCAGTGAAGGAAGGGGAGTGAGAATGGGGTATCAGTGGGTGGAAAAATACTAAGAGGAGACACCCAGGGTAAGGGGGGTTCTGGCTAAACTGACCTGGTGTTATGCTTGTGGTAGGCAGGTGAGTGTGATCGGACATCCTGGGAGTCGGGGAGGAGGAGGAACCAATCAGATAGCAAGGAGTTGGGGAGGAGGAGGAACCAATCAGATAGCAAGGGTCGCAGATTCTGGCTAAATTGACGTGGTGGGATTCTTGCTAAAACTGAACAATACAGAGGTGAATACAGAAGCCCAAAGCCAGCACCGAACTGAGAAGAGAGTCCAGAGGAGCTTGACTAGAGTTCGGTTAAGGAGAGAATCTGTCACTGAAAACATTCAAAGGCCATGGTGACAACTTCAGGCATCTTTGAAAGAAAATGGATTTTTGGTGTAGACAAGAATTGGTATTTTACAATTATTTTTAAAGGCGTAGTTAATGGAAATGCAGTAAGGTTTTTTTTTTTCCCTATACAGTTAGTAGTGAAATGAATTTACTGACATTTTATTAATTTTGGCACTCAGCATTATGTCCTGCTTGCTTTCTGTGGTCACGTCTCTTCAGGGAGAGTTTGTCAGATAAAGTGTCAGAGGACATTCAGTTAAGTCTGAATTTCAGGCAAACAACTAACAATTTGGCACATACACTAAAATGTATTTGTTATTTATGTGAAATGGTAATTTAAATGGTATCCCGTATTTTTATTTGGTAACTGTATATTTCGAGGTTCTGTATTCTTTTACAGTTCCTGTAGGGAAGGAATCTTTTTGATAGCTCCTCCTTCAGAGGTAACATTTTTCTCTTTTTTGAGATTGTCGCCTAATTCTTCGTGTTGTGTAATTTTATCATGATATGTCTATATTTAGACTTATCTTTATTTTATTCTGTAGTGTGCATTGTTAATCCAAAAACTTGTCTTTCCTCAAATTTGAAAAATATTCACCTATTACCCCTTCAAGGATTACTTCTCCCCCATGGTTCTTTGCTGAAACTCTCATGAGACAAATGTTGAACTCTCTCTGTTTTTCACATTTCCTAAAAAACATTTTGTTTTTATCCTCTTATCTTTTTTGCTGCATTTTAAATGATGCAGTCTCAACTCCCTCTTCTACTTTTCTAATTCCCTCTTTACTATAATTATCTAGACTTTATCCCATGTGATAAATTTTTAATTTTAGGACTATATTTTCTCATTTTCAAAGTTTCTAATAAGTTATTTTTAAAGACTACCTGTTCTTGTTTCATATTTTCCTTTCTTGAGAAACATGCTGAAATTCTTTAAAGAACGTTTGTAGGACTATTTTGTAAAATTATTGCCCTCTGGAGAGTATCTCTATTCAAATCATTGCCTTTGATTTATTTTTGTTTGCTTTTTTTTCCTCACTGGCATGTATATAGAGCCAGAGTCAATTATATTTTAAAGAAAAACTTTTATCAAAGTATTAACCACATGTACAAATTATACGGGTATACTTAATAGACAGGTATACTGAGTGAGTTTTCAAAGTGAACCCGGTAATTATCACACAGGTCAAGAAGTAGAACATCGTCTATGCTCTAGAATTCCTCCCTTTGTCCCTTCCTAGACTTTACCTTTTTCCTCTTTTCCAGAAGAAATCAGTAACTCTTAAAACAGATCAGATTTTATCTTTTTATAAACTCCCAAATCTTTTTGTATCTGTCTTCTTTCACTTAACAGTAAGTGGCCAGTATCATCTTAATATTCAGAATTGTGACTGGTGAAGTGATTATATTCACTGATGTTTTCATATAAAATCTTATGAATAATTTTTCCCTCTTCTATGATGTTCTTCTCTGACTTCTCTGTTGATGTGGCTTTGCTCTGCAATTTTAGCTTTGTCTCTAAGTTCCCTTCAGTTCCATCATCATGAGGGAATTACTGTGTTTATTTCTTACTAGAAGGAAATAGGGAATGTTTGGGAGAGTAATGTGCACATAAAGATAGAAGTTAGAATCCATTAATCTTGCTTTAATTTGGGAAATAACATCAGAAAGTCAATAGGTATGAACTAAGACCAATAGCAACCAGACTTGGTATTTTAGTTCTTCAAAACACTTAAAAAAATGTGTGATATTCTTTTCTTTTGGGGTTCTTTAGGGTACTTGGTATGATGCCAAATCATGTTTTATGGCAGTCCATGGCTCAGAGGGAACTGGTAGGTATTTTACTGATTTGAAGGTGCTGTTTTCCTATGCTAGGCATACTCTTAGAACCACTGGTGCATTTCTTGTTTAAATACACACATAGAATTTTCAGTAAGAATTTTAACAGCTTTTGATCTGCATCTGAGCATCATATATCAGCATTTATAAATCAGCTTGGGACCAGTTCATTTGCACTGTAGAATCATTTTTTTGGATATGTCCTCTCATTATGCTGGTATCACTAGGGTAGGATTCCAAAAGGAAATGTCTGTTCATTTTATTCATTTTTCCTCAGGAAAGACGGTGGTGAAGTGAGTCATTGGCACGTTGTGTTTTTCAGTAGCTCTTTGACCTTATCTCTGGGGCTATGAAATCAATGGGGCGATGCCTGTTGTATCATGAGTGAGGGAGGGAAGCCCACGACGGTTCCGTTACTGGGAATGTTCCAAGGAGAAGTTCATGTACTGTTCGTAGATTGCAGTCAGGAATCCAAGACCAACAGAGCAACTGTGAGTTATCAGCAGCATCTTCCATGTGTAACACACATGTGTCAAGAAATAAACACAAGCTGTTCTCTAGGTTCTGACAATCCCTTTATCATGTTCGCCCAAAGACAGAAGAATTGGAAGGAATGGAGGTTACTGCTCAGGGGTTTGATTCCTTTCGGTGAGGCTGGTGATTCAGTTCATCCTAACGTAGCTGATCATTTTATAATTGAGGGACAGTCACAGGGTTGGAGGGGAGGCTGTGGCAGCAGCCGAGATTGAAGGAAACATAACCCGAGGAGACCCATACGACAGTTTTTGGGGCCAGCCCCAGAGAGCAACATTTCACAAAATGTGCTCCACAGACCACCAGTTTGGAGGGGTGTTAATAGATTTGTGTGAAAAAGCATCCCATGGCCAAATGTGTAAAAAGCACCAAGTTAAGCATAGAAAAACAAGAGAGATCTTGCCAAAGGACTTCCAGGGTTTTTACTCTGCTCAAGTATGTAGGCCACGCAGTGTTTCTGAGATACACATGGCCACGGGGCACCTCTGTTAGCAAAGCTCTGACAGAGCTCGTGTTTGAAATACCTTGGGTAAAATTGCTCTAGAACGTTGAGCTTCAAACATTTTTTTGTCCATTCATCTCCTAGAATAATTTTGAAAAACTTACATATTCGCACATTTTTAATCAAAAAATCAAATGGATTTCTGACATATTTATCTTATATGTTGTGCTTTAAACATATTTTCATTCACACCCTGGAGCTGCAGAGTTCCCGCAGCCAATTTGTAAACAATGTTTGACATTTGACCTAACTGGCAGAGCCAGACCTCCTTATGAAACAAATCATACTTATCGGTTTGTGACTCCCCCACGAGGGATATGTATGTGAATTGTTCATTTGTTTGGGGCCTGTGAGAATTTTGTATTTCAGACAATGTACCTAGAAAGCCTAGGAAGATTCTAGATGGGCAAGTGGCATGCCTTGCCTTGATGAAGGGCACAAGGAGATTTTGAGGAAAGAAGGTAGGAAAGGAACATTGGGAAATGTGTTCTTAGGCAGAGCACTTCAAAAGGAAACATTTGAAGGCTGAAGATCTAGAAATTGGTTCTCTTTAGAAGTATGTAAGCATGTGTGACTCTATGAAATATCTTCATGTGCCTTCATGGGTGTGTGTACCCAGTGTGAAGCTGCTTCTTTGGAAGTTTAAGAAATACATGTATTCTCTTAGAGAATGAATCTTCTCTATCTAAAGTAAGTGATCCTTGTTAAATAGCCAAATAGTCTTGTCTGGCAGTGAAAACTATTTATCTGGGGGTACTTTTTGTGCTTTCAGGTAGAAGTCATATTGCTAACGCAATTCTTTACTGAATTCTGTTCATCAGCAGAATCTGAACAAGCCCAGCTCAATCTGCAGAAAGCTTCACATTTTTGCACAGTATGAAGATCTTCACGTTCTGTTCTCACCTTGGATGTAATTCCTGTTGGTTACTGGACATGCCTCATTTCCTGTGTAAATTTCGTCACTAAAAAGGCAGTAAATTATTACTCACTTTGTTAAACATACATACTTTCCTGTAGGGGAATAAACACATAAAAGTATATTTATTTCCCAGAAGGGCACTTGTGTTATTCATAATATATCATGCATTAAATGTCATCCTGTATTTATTCTTTGGCACTTTCAACCCTGGAAGCTGGCAGATTGTTTTGAAATTAGAGGATATCTAAATAGCAAGTAACCTTGCATTATCTAGTTCCCGAGGTTGAGAAAAATTAAGTGACTTGCTCTAAGTAACTTTAAGTTTCTATCCTAGGTAGACCAAAAGCTAGACCTTGGTGGAATATTTTCCCCACTAATTTCCCTCATGCCCCTAATCCTTTCTAAAAATACAGTCTAGAACAAAATTGTCTCTCTAAAATGGTAACAATTGTTCTTTTTATTTATTTTATTTCAAAATATTTAGAGAGTAGAAATGTTTTGTTCCATGGCTTGAGTCGGAGCTATAAATGTGCCTATCACCCAAATAGCTTTCATTGTACCTGTTAGATGGGGTTTTTGCCCCTCCCCTTGTTGATTTCCCCCCTTTGCTTCCCACTGTACACTTGTGCATCCATCACGTAGTTCCAGAGAGAACATGTGGTGTTTGCTTTTTTACTCCTGAGATACTTCACTTAGGATATTGGTCTCAAATTTTTTCCAAATTTCTGGAAAAGGCATTCATTGTTCCCTTTTTATGGTTGCGTAGTATTCTGTGTTATACATCTCCCACATTTCGTTAATTCTTACATTGCTCGCTGTCCAGAGTTGTCATGAAGTTCCATGAGTTGAAGTGGGCTGTGCAAATACAAAGGAGGGGGAGGACGCCGATCCCTGCCTCATCGCATTGGATTTCTGCACCATTTCTCAGGACCGAAACACTTAGTCTGTGTTATATTAGGGCGTTTCAAGAGGGTCTCTAGTTATGCACCTGTACCTGACTACTATGCATTTTCATTCTGCTTCGTTAATAGTTTTGTGTTCTTGAACTTAATTTATGACTTAAGGCAGATTGTGGGCTCTCCAGGCAGAGACCTCTGTGAACCGTTTAAGAGGAGAGGTAAGCCCTCTCCTACACGTTAGCTGTGGCTGCATGGATTTTCTTGCTCTAGAGGAGCTCATGGATTTATGTGAGCTTCACTCTGAGTTTTTACTTCTATGAACTTCTAGACTATCTGAATGCAGCAGCTCAATGGACACATGCAGACGGGTGACTCATCTATGTGGGTGCCAGCCCCTCTAGCCATTTATTTCAGTCTTCATTCTTTAGCTCAGTTAGCTGTGCTGTGTGCGGTGGTTATTTCATTTCTTTGAAGGATAGAATTTCACAGTTTTCCAGAGAAATTTGGTAGTAGAGAGAGAAAACTGAATAAATTCATTTGTTTATCCATTTATTTTTTTAAAACTAAGTTCAAAAATACCTTATTTATTTTTTTTTTGAGACAGAGTCTCACTATTTTGCCCTCAAAAGAGTGCTGTGGTAACCCAGCTCACAGCAACCTCAAACTTTTGGGCTTAAGCGATTCTCTTGCCTCAGCCTCCCAAGTAACTACAGGCACCTGCCACAATGCCCGGCTACTTTTTTTTTTATTGTAATTGTCATTGTTCAGCAGGCCTGGGCTGGGTTCAAACCTGCCAGCTCTGGTGCATGTGGCTAGTGCCCTAACTGTGGGCGCCGAGCAGAAAATCCTTTCAATTAGAATGTAGTAAGGAAAATTGGTTGTGTAAAAAATGTGCCTTCTAAAATGCCATTGTCACATAAAAGTTATTTATAAAATTATAAATATTGTAATCAAGTCGGAAGCTTTTATTTGATTAAAAAAAGAGAATAGCCCTAGGAATTTCAGTAAAAATAGAATTATAATGTATGATTTGCCAATCACGTACCTTACAATTATTTGGCCTGATATTGTGTTGTCTTAGGTTACTTCCAGTCAGTGAGTTGTTGAACTTGGAACATGATTTGTCACAGAAATAATATGGATCAGGGAGTTCTAAATTTTCTTAACAAATGCCATCCTATCCTAGTACTTCAGTATTTGAAGCAGATGGGAGGAAACTGCCTTGCAGGACTCCAGGAAATGCAGATAGCGGGGATGTCTGATGAATCATGTCCAGTGCCGGTCGGACATGGCAGTGTGGGACTCTAGGCTTGCAGATCGCAACCCACACAGTTCTGAATGTGGGGACCCAGTCTCTGTTTTGCTTCTCGCTGAACCTCCCATTTATCCTCAGGCCAAGGCAGTCTCACAGATAGCGGGGCAGTGGTCAGATGTACAAGGCACAGACATTGAGTCAAGTACATGACACTCCTAACGTTTTCTCATGAAGCCAGCCCCACCTCCATCCCATCTTGTTCTTCAGATAACCTCACTTCAGAATGGTCCCTTTCGCACTTACAAAATTACATTTTCATTGCCTCTGGATAAGTTTCTCATTGAGAACTTTATTGACATTTCTGGCAGGATACAAGTCCCCTTTATCCACGGAACTACCCATACTTTCAGAATGGTTAGCATCCCTGGTGTCTGTCCAGGTTGTGTCCCCCAGTCCTTGTGACAACCCTAGGTGTCTCCTCGGTAAGCATATCCCAGCCTCCTTTGAGAATCACCTGCTGATCCTCCCTGAGTGCTAAGAGGGAAGTAATCTTATTGAGCTATAACATTCCTCTAGGTATTTACATATTAGAAGAGAAAGTTTTTGTATCTAAATGACTAATGGATATGTGAAAAATATATACAATATCATTACTCATCTACGAAGTGCAAGTGAAAACCACCATGAGATAAAATTACACTCTGCCAGAATAACTTAATTTAGTAAAAAAGATTGACTAGAGATTAAAAAGTTGACAAGGATATGGGGACAAACTGGGAATGGAAATAGGCATAACTACTTTGCACAACTATTTGACACTTTATTAAAGTAAATTTGGACCTTCCCTAGTGAACCAGAAATTCTGCTCTTAGACATATACCCAAGTGTAATGAGTACCGAGATCTATCAAAAGATGTATACATAATTCACAGAGTACTGTTAAAGACAGCCAACAATTGGAAATAACCCAATGTCCATCAGTAGTAGAATGAGTACATTAATTTTGGTATCTTCATACAATGAATGTAACACAGTGGTAAAAAAAGAGTGAAGTGCTTTGTACAACATTGATTAATCTCATAGATATCATAATGAGTCAAAGAAATCAGACAAAAGAATATGTAATATGATTCCTTTTGTGTAGGGTTTAATAAGAAGCAAGACTAATCAATGACAGAGTCAGAGTAGTCATTAGCTATGGGGCCAGAGATACTGACTAGGCAGGGGAGGAAGGACCCTTCCGAGGTGATAGAAATGTTCCTGATCGTGATCTGGGTGGTGGTTGCATAGTAGGTGCACATGTATACACATACGTATATGTAAAAACGCATCTAGCTGTGTACTTAAGATTGATTTACTTTGGTGTGTTTAAATTAGAGCAAATTTAGAAGTGTTCTCTCTAATTAATGGTATTTCAGAAAATATAAATAAATCAAGGGAGGTGAAGGAAACAGAGGTCTTCCTGGAAGCTGTGAGAGTGTGACATGAGGGACCGTTCATGCTCCCAGGTCCCTGGGGCCTAAATCAGGAGATGTGTCATGCTAGTGCTGGTGACACAAGCCAGTTAGAACAGTTGTAGCAAAGAATCTTATATGATTCCCCTTCTGTGTGGACTTTCGTGGTCCTTACCTATACCCACTGGTTTGCTTTGTCCCTTTTGTTTTTGTCAGTATGAGTTCCTGCCCTCTGTTCCAATGGCGTCATGGTCAGAAGCAGTGAGCAGTGTTGAGAAGGGGCCTGGGGTGGGGGTGCACAAAGCAGTGGTTATAAATCCAGGTATTTGTGAGTCGGGGGGTAAAGTCAACACCTTACCCAGGGAGCCAGCAGTGAGGCTAAGATGGTGCTGCTATAGAAACGTCTTAACAAGGGAAGACTCTGGGTCTCACGTGTGGTCATGGAGTGTGTATTGGTGAGACCAGTGAACAGGGGTACAGGCCATTTGATGGAAGAGGAAGACTAATAATCACATCCTAGCTGGGGACGGGAGGGGAAATAGGAGAGTAGAGATTTTGTCCAGCCCTTTGACCACAACTGGCTGGTTACTCACACTTGTGGTTTTCCTCGGGACATATGATATGGGCTTCACTTGTACCCTGTAAGCTCCAGCTGGACTTGGCACTTTCCCTGGTTCTTCATGGTGGTTTCCTTTAAAAGAATGAGTTATGGGGGGAATATTTTCAATTACATGCTGTGCGTAAATGTGCATTACAGCACAACACACACTCCCATAAACAGCAAGACAGGTGCTGGTCCATATGCGGTGCCCATCTTGTACCAGATGGAGCTGTTCCAGTTCCCAGAAACGTCCCAGTTGGAACCCTGCAGAATTCATACAACAAATATGCGTTACTTTGTCATGTGAATGTCCTTGAAGAGGTCTGATTTTATCACTGAAAAGAACTTTACAACTACATGTTTTGAATAAAATATGTACATATACACAGCTGTGCCTCCTTAAAATGTGAAACATTCATGTTTAAATAAAGTTACTATTAACCTGAGCAACAATCTATTGAGGACAATATTTGCCTATGTATGTGATGATTCTGCTGGTAATGTATTGCTACCATTGTGCACAAATTTTAATTTAGAAAATTAATATTATAGGACCTTTAGTAAAAGGTTTATAGAAGAATTAATGATTGAAGAAAGTAAATATTATCTGAAATGGAAATACTGACAGCCAGTCTCTTAACTATTAAGCTTCACAGGCCATGCTGAATGAACTAAACACGACTACTCATTTTTCATTTTTCACTTATCATCTTTTTTTGATTTTTAATCAGTTACCTTTGCAAGTGATTATGCAGTCGTTCTTTTTAGAGTCACTACGTTTTTGTTTCTGTACTAAATCAGTTCGATTTCCCCGTGGCATCTTTGAATGCAGATGACCTTCAAAGTCTGTTTCTAGCCATTGCTTCCTCTTTCATTTCATTCTTGACTCTTGTGCTGCTACTGCTGGATATGTCCGTGTGGGTATCTCAGCATGACCTTAAAGCGGTAAAACTCAACTATTTCCTCCTTAGAACTCCTTCTACAAAACCAGCTGTGGCTTCTCCTCTTTTCTCAGATTTGAAGCCTCCGACATCTTGAGTCTTTTCTTTTCCTTTCTTTGAGACAGAGTCTCACTCTGTTGCCCCAGCTACAGTGTGTGGCATCATAGCTTTCAGCAGCCTCAAACTCTTGGGCTCAAGGGATCCTCTTGCTTCAGCCTCCTGAAGAGCTGGGATTATAAGAGCTCACCACTACGGCTAGCTAATGTTTCTATTTTTAGTAGATACCAGGTCTCGCTTTTGCTCAGGCTGGTCTCAAACTCCTGAGCTCAGGCCATCCACCTGCCTCAGCCTCACAGAGTGCTAGGATTATAGACATGAGCCACTGAACCACTGTGCCCGACCCATCCTTTTACTTGCTAGTGTTGTGTTACCCCACCAAGCACCATACATTGTCAGTTCTTAAAACAAACACCAAAAAAAGAAGTGCTTATTTCTTATCTTTCTGATTATTCTGTCATCAGCCTCATGCTCACACGACTCCTTCAAGCGATCAGACTTTTAACTGCCTCTCAATAAGCCGTATGCTGGCCAGGTGAATTTTCCTAGAGCCAGCCTATGATGACATCTTTCTCCTGCTCAGAAACTTTTAATATAGCTCCCAGGAAAATTGAGTCCAAACCTAACTTGGCTTTTGCCAGCTCTGTTTCCAGCTATTTACCTTCCTGAAACCTCTTTTCCAGTCAGTGATTTGACTCGTCATTTCCTGTGCCCCACTCCCCTGCTCTGTGCTCCTGCCCTGGGGTCCCTCACTCCCTTGCAGCCGATCATCGTTCTTTTCCATCCTCGCTCATCCATCCAGCTCCTCCCCGACCTCTACCACCCTGATGAAGTCCTGCCTCCTCCTCAGTGCTCTGTTCTTCCCCGCCTCTGACTTCCTCTAGTGGCTTTTCCTGTTTATGAAGACAATTTCATAATTTAGCCTCTTTCAGTCAATGACAGTTCTTCTAATTGTGATCACTTGAACTGCTTTTCACTTGTTCATTTTTTGACATATGTGTGTGCAGCTAGATTGTCATTGCCTCCAACACGAGAATCTTTGCCTTACCTCTATGCCTGCTTTATCTGCCTAATGTACCCTAACACCAAAATGTCAGCTCTATCGAAGCCTGGCATTTTTTTTGTCAGTTGTGTTCACTAGTAAATCCCAACACCCAAAACAGAACCTGGCATATGTAGTAGGTCCATAATAAATATTCATTATATAAGTTGTAAACATTCAATGAAGGTTACCTGATTTGATCTGGGTCATTCACACTTGCTGCATTCCTTTTTTACTACAACTAAAGAAATTATTATAATGAAAAAGAAATCGAATGCAATTTATAGCCAGAATCTGCCCAACAGAGCTTGACAGCTCCTTCTATTTTACTTTCCTGCAGATATTAACGAATGCCAGCTCCAAGGTGTGTGCCCCAATGGTGAGTGTTTGAATACCATGGGCAGCTATAGATGTACCTGCAAAATAGGATTTGGGCCGGATCCTACCTTTTCAAGTTGTGTTCGTAAGTTAATGATTACTTTTTATTCCTATTTTGGGTCAGTTTTCTCTGGGGTTTATGTAAGAGAAAGGAAATCGTGGTGGTCAATGTAAATATATACACACGTAGTCCATAAAACCTCTTTAATTAAGATGACAAGAAGGATGGGGCCTGCTTAACATAGTAAAATAAGTGTATTATAGAACCTTCTCCGAAATGCATTTTTATTGCGTTCAGAAAAATATACTAGCCAAAACGTAGAGAATAAGCACATTTAAGAAATACACGTTGATGAAAAGAAAAGAGTTTGCTAAAATTAGCATATCAACCCTTTGTGGTTCCTGAGAGATAAGAACAGGTTTTTCCTCTTATAAATATATTCTATTAAGCATTCTTTAGGCTGAATTAAACTTTGTCCCAGCTTCTGCCTTTATTCCAAATTGTGAGTCACTGGAATCTGATTTAATGAAGTTTCCCCAGTTGGGAGAGTCTGGAAAATAGTAACCGAAGCCCTGTGTTTCAGACTTTCTAATTCAGCCCTAGTTTCAAATGTTCTATTCTGTTTTCTTTCAAACCCACTGAAATGCCCCTGAATTTATACTGTTCTGCTTTGTCAAAGTCCCTGAGATTTTCTCGTGTACACAGTAAGGGCAAAAATCCTCCATCCATCCACATGTTCTAATATTGGTTCTGAAAATACGGTTTCACCAAAGACAAACTCCCTCTCCACAAAAAAATAATCCAGTATAATCACTCTAAATCATACATCATTAGAGAGAAATGCATTTTAGGTATAACATTTCAAATGCAAAATTTTTTAAGGTTTTCTTCTTTTTAAAGTAATTGTCCCGATCATAAAAATAGGGCAGCCCTGTTTTTAGAAGTTATATTCAGTGAAGTTTGCTGCATGGCAGGAAACTATAAGGATAGTTTTAAAAGCAACTCTCTATTAGTTTCTGGTCTGCGAGGTTTTTTGTTTTTATTTTTATTTTTTAATGTGGCTTTGATATATGCTAAGCTCCATCCATCTTATCCCTCGTTTTTAGCTTGCCATGTATTTGGTCAGGATACAAACTTCGGGAGGGTGCTACCATTCATTTTAGCCAAGCTTATTTGTCTAACCTGTGCTCTAAGGTGAGATGTACAGCAATGATGAGATAAAGAAAAATGTGTCAAGAGAAACATGACAATCTCATTCATTACTCTCAGATACGCTTAAATATTCTTACTAATTGCTACTCTTTTCCTTTAAAAACTGTCAGCCGCAGATTAGGAAATTTTGCACGTAAGTCCTTTTTTCCACATTCTTTTACAGACAGTTCTGGTTATGATGCAGACAGCTAATTTTAGTCCTTTTTTTGGGGGGGTGGTAAAATTAAACCACAAAATTATGTTTGCATCCACGGTACATTTGAAAACTGATGGAGGGATCTGGAAATTTGAGGCCAAAAATCACATTGTTGACAAAATCCAGATAATTTTTGGCTGATTTGAATTACACAAATAAATGTTTTAAATAGTTTCATAAGTTAAGCGTAAATGATTGTCAAGAGTTTGGATATAGAGTTTGTTGTGAATGGTCTTTTTACTCTCTTGAGTTGTAGTCTGGTTAGAATTCTTACATTGAGCGTCGCAGATTAGGTAAACTCGGAGAACTGGTCCCAAGGTTTGGTGAAACTTAGACTAGATATGCTATCTAGAGTTAAAAGCAGGCATCCAGGTTTTAATAAGATGGTAGAAACCTGCCAATGAGATTTTTGAAACATTTGCACAATTCCTTAGCATTTATTTTCCCTGTCATTGCCCAAATAATTCTGAACTTATTAAACAACCATCCATTCGTATTTGAAAAAGAAATAATTCAATTTTACGGTTCAGTTGCAACAGCTGAAAAGATAAGTATTAAGAGACATTTGTTGCTCGTTAAACATTCCAGTTGAGAATTTAAAGTTAAAACCTGGGCTCTTTACCAGTGTCGAGTGAGCAGATTTATTTCTCTTTCCTCTGAATTCAGCACACGGAGCATCCCGGAGATGTGTGTGTAGAGCTCCTTCGGGGCTTGTCGTTCGAACCAATCCAGTCTGATTTGTGGGTGAACTCTGTGAGCAACTTGGTGGGGGACATATGAAAACAGTTGAGAAGAATCAGGGGAGAAGGGGGAAGAATTAGATGGTGGTGTTCTTGATAAGCATGAGAACAGCAGATGGACACACACGGTTCCCGATTGGAATTGCTGCCTAGCATTTTAAACGAATGTTCTGAGGCGTCTAAGCCCAACCAGAGAAGGAGTTGGGAGGATGCTGACAACACTGGCTCAGGCAGCATGAATTCAGGGCATATCCAGGACACAAAAGGTGTGGCTGACTCTGTGAACTCCAAGAAACGCTCTTGGCAATGACTGAGGAGCAGGAAGCTCTCTCTGTTCTTGAATACGTGGAAGCGAGCACCCTAGAATTCCTTGACTCCAGCCAAGGGTTGCAGCCGTTCTACTTTCTCTCCTTGCCCACTCTGTCCTTGCCCTAGCCAACCCAAAAAGAGGGCTGTAGGCGAATCCTGGCATTTGCTGCCTTTGATCTCTGTGTCATGACCCAGGGTGCTATAGGAGCTTTCTCCAGACCGGCTGCTACCTATGTTATGGGACAAGGTAAAAATTTTAGGACTGACTTGTTGACAAAATTCAATAATCTGTGCAGTAAGAATTAAAAGACTTTCTAGCTCTCTGAGCTGCAGTTAGTTTTCTTCAGGAATTTAAGAGCTCCGGGATGAGTGCTACTAAGGGTGTGTCCTTGGGTTCAGTATAAAGGTCCAGATAAAAGCATTCTGAACCTGGGCTTTTGCTTTTCGTAGTATTCTTGACCCATGGACTTGTAGCTAATTAGCAGAGATAGAGGGTTAGAGGAGACGTGCTCAGGACGTCTTGAATGGGTAAATTACTGGAGCTCTTCTGGCTTTATTGACACATTAACTGCCATGTGAGTTGTATTTAACTTATGCTAGTTTTGAGCCTGGAGTCTTGTGAAGCATATATAACTCACATGGCCTAACTTTTGACCTATTTTGACATAATAAAACACCATTGCCTCAAGGAAAAAAATTATTTTTTTCTAATGTGGCACTGAACGTGTTAAAATGGGCTTTCCTTCCTGATGTGGTGTTTTTTGCCCATGGTAACATTGTTGTCCTACACACTGAGGCTGGGAGATGGTATTAGCTTGGGCTCTTTCATCTCTTTTGGTTTCCAAGGAATTCACTGAATATTCATAATTTCTCTTCTGACTGTTCCTTTTTTTCCACTTCCTTTGTGGCCATCTCAGATTAGGCCCCTCCCTTCCCTCACTTGGAGGTCTCATGACACCGTACCCCGGTGGTTACACAAATCTGTGCAAAGCGCTTGCTCACATATAATAACAGCAACACATAACTTGTGACAATAATCTTTATTTTACTTTTAATAGGTTCCAGGCATGGTGATAAGCTCTTTACATGGCTTATCACATAAAATGCTTACAAGGTTTCTTTTGGATTTGTATTGTTGTTCTTCCTATTTTAGAAACCAAGGAATTGAGCCACAGAGAGGTTAAGGATCTTTCTAAAAGTCACACAACCCACAAATGGCAGAACTCAGATTTGAAACTGCATCTGTCTCACTCCGTAGACTTAAACCTTTCATCAGAAAAAGGAAAATGGTGGCTCGGCGCCTGTAGCTCAGGGGCTAGGGTGCCAGCCACATACGCTGGAGCTGGTGGGTTTGAACCTGGCCAGGGCCTGCCAAACAATAATGTCACTGCAACAAAAAAACAGCTGGGTGTTGTGACAGGCGCCTGTGTCCCAACTACTTGGGGGCTGAGGCAAGAGAATCACTTAAGCCCAAGAATTTGAGGTTGCTATGAGCTGTGATAGCACGGCACTCTACCAAGGGTGACATAGTAAGACTCTGTCTCAAAAAAAGAAAAAAAAAATAGAAGAAAGGAAAATGGTGGAAATTGACCAAGAAGGAGTTATTTAAGAAGAACTGCTATCTAACGTCACCTCCTACACAATAGAATAGGTGGCTTAACTACAGTGGCCTTGAAGTTAGTAAACAAAAGCAGAAACAGAAAAGGGAACCTATAACTGATAACATTCAAATATTAAAAAAAATCACCGGAGATGACTATGAAAACCTATAATCTAGCAAAATACTATAATCTAGCTAGCTATAATCTAGCAAACTGGAAAACAGGAAGGAAATGGGTAAATTCCTAGGCACGTACAGCCTACCAAGATTGAATCACTAAGAAAGAGAGAACCTGAACAGATTAACAAGTAATAAGTTGATTGAGTAATAAAAAGTCCAGGACTGATGGCTTCACTGCAGAATTCCACCACACTTACAAAGAAGAACTAAACACAATTCTCAAACTATTCCAAAAAATTAAAGAGGAGGAAATTCTTCCCAACTCATTCTATGAGGCTAGCATTACCTTCATGCCAAAACCAGACAAGGATGCAACAAAAGAAGAAAAACTACATATGAATATCCCTGATGAACATAGATGCAAAAATTCTTGACAAGATATTAGCAAGCCAAATCCAACAGCACACAAACAGATAATATGCCATGGTCAAGTGGGATTTACCCCAGGGGCGCAAGAAGGGTTCAGCATGCACAAGTCAATAAGCATGTTACATCCTATCAGCAGAATGAAGGGGAAAACCACAGGATTCTCTCAATAGACAGAGAAAAAGCATTTGATGAAATTCAATATCCTTTCATGACAGAAACACTCAACAAGCTAGGTAGGAACACAACTCAACAAAATAAAGGCCACACATGGCAAACGCACAACTAACATCATACTGATCAGGGAAAATCTGAAAGCCTTTCTTGTAAGAACTGGAAGAAGACAAGGATGCCCCCTTTTATCACTCCTATTCCACCTAGTACTGGAAGTCCTAGGCAGAACAGTTGGACAAGAGGAAAAAAATAGAAGGTATCCAAATGGAAAAGAGGAAGTCTAATTGTCTCCCTGTGCAGATGCAATGATCATATTTCTAGAAAAACCTAATGACTCCACCAAAAAACTCGTAGGTCTGATAAAAAACATTCAGTAAAGTTGCAGAATATAAAATCACCCTACAAAAATCAGTAGCATTTCTATACACCAATAATGAAATAGCTGAAAAAAATCAAGAAGGCAATCTCATTTACAACAGCTACAAAGCAATTAAAATACCTGAGAAGAAATTTAACCAAGGAGATGCAAGAACTTTACAAAAAATACAAATAAAATCTTGATGAAAGAAATTGATGAGGACACAAACTAACAGGACAATATCCCACACTCAGGGCTTGTCAGAATTAATATCATTAAAATGACCATAGTCCTCAAAGCAATCTGCAGTGCTGTCTCGGTCAAAATATCAATTTCATTTTTCACAGAAATAGAAAAAATAATATTGAAATTCATATGGACCCCCAAAAGAGTGCAAATAGCCAAAGCAATCCTGAGCAAAAAGAACAAAGCTGGAGGCATCCCTCTACTTGACATCCCTCTATAAGACTATGTAAGCAAAACACATGGTATTGGTTTGAAAACAGACACATAGACCAGTGGAACAGAATAAAAAACCTGGAAATAAATCTACGTATTTCTAGTGACAAAGACTCTCAGAGGAAAGGGCACACTTATCAATAAATGATGCCAGGAAAATTGGATATTTGTATGCAGAATGAAACTAGCCCCTATCTTTTACCATATATACATCTAAGTAAACTCAAGATGGTTAAAGACTTAAGACCCGAAACTCCAAAAGTACTAGAAGAAAACATGTGGGAGGCACTTCAGGACATTGGTCTAGGCAAAGATTTTATGGCTAAGACCACAAAAGCATAGACAACAGAAACAAAAATAGACAAATGGGACTATATTAAACTATAAAAAAAGCTTCTACACTGCTAAGGAAACAATCAACAGAGTGAAGAGACCTGTTGAATAGGAGAAATATTTGAAAACTTTTCATCTGACAACAGGCTAATAATCTAGAATATCCAAGGAACTCAACAGTAAAAAAAAAAAAAGCT
This sequence comes from Perodicticus potto, assembly GCA_963574655.1. NCBI lineage: Eukaryota > Metazoa > Chordata > Mammalia > Primates > Lorisidae > Perodicticus > Perodicticus potto. The sequence continues at coordinate 17,772 of CAUYRH010113009.1, read as the reverse complement.
TATGAAAAACTGGACAAGAGCATGAACAGACATTTCTCAAAACAAGTTATACAAGTGGCCGAAAGATATATGAAAAAATGCCTATGACACTAATTATCAGGTAAATGCAAATCAAACCCACGGTGAGATATCATCTTATGCCAGTTAGAATGGCCATTATTACAAAGACAAAAAAATACCAGGTACTAGTAAGGATGAAAAGAAAAGGGAACTCTTATACACTGTTGAAGGGAATGTAAATTAGCATAGCCACTAGGGAAAATAGTATGGAGATTTTTCGAAAAACTAAAAACAGAGCTACCATACAATCCAGCAATCCCACTTCTGGATATATATCCAAAGGGAAAGAAATTAGTATGTCAAAGGAATACCTGCACCCCTGTGTTTATTATAGCACTATTCACAATAGCCAAGATATGGAATCAACCGAAATTTTTATCAGCAGATGAGTAGATAAAATGTGGTGTATATACCCAATGCAATACTATTTCAGCTATAAAAAGAGAATAAAATCATGTCATTTATGGCAACATGGATAGACCTGGAGGTCCTTATGTTAAGTGAAATAAGCCAGGCCCTGAAAGGCAAACACTGCGCGTTCTTACTCATATGTGAGAGCTAAAAAAATGTTGATCTCATGAAAGGAAAGTTTGGAATGATAGTTCCCAGAAGCCTGGAAGCACGTGTGTGTGGGGACTGGGAGATGAAGAGAGGTTGGTTAATTGGGACAAACATACAGTTAGATAGAAAGTTCTGTGTTTGATGGCAGAGTAAGGGGACTATAGTTAATAATAGCGTATTATATGTTTCAAAATTGCTGCAAAAAATGGACTTTAAATGTTTCCAATACATAGAAATGATAAAAAAAAAACTTGACGCAATGGATACCCTAAATACATATTTTGATCATTACATATTTTATGCCTGTAGCAAAATATTACAAGTGCCCTGTGACTGTGTACAAATATTATGTATCAAGAAAAAAAAATTAGGTCTGAAAGCCAGACTTTTTCAATGTTCTTTCTTGCCCATCATCCACCTTAGAGGAGTAGTTTTATTATTGGTAATATGCTTTTTCTTTTTCTTTTTTTTTATTAAACTTTGTTTTAATGGGTCTCAAAATTCTGTGACATATTTTTGGTGAAGTTGTTTCCATTAAACAGTACTGAATTTAAAAACTAACAACTTAAAAATGCCACACAAAAAGAAAGCAAATGGTCCACAAAACATTTTCCTTTCCTTCTGAAGGTTTTACCATGCCTTGTTATCATTAACCAGTCATTTGCTATTAAACTTAAATGGCCAATTGAAACAAGTAGTTCTGAGACCATTCATTCAACCACTTGTTAAGCCTGAGATGGCAGGTATTAGAGGTAATACTCATTTAGCCTTCTGAGCTTTCTGGGTACCCTTGGTGACCTTGCCAGCTCCCGCAGCCTTCTTGTCCACTGCTTTGATGACATCCACAGCAATTGTCTGTCTCATGTCACAAATAGCCAAACAACCCAGAGGAGGGTAGTCTGAGAAGCTCTCAGCACACATGGGCTTGCCAGGAACCATTTCGATGATGGCGGCATCACCAGATTTTAAGAATTTAAGGCCATCTTCCAGCTTCTTACTAGAGCAGTGATCAGTCTTTTCCTTCAGCTCAGCAAACTTGCGGGCATTGTGAGCTGTGTGACAATTCTGTACAGGAGCACAGCCAGCACTAATTTGGCCTGAATGGTTCAGGATAATCGCCTGAGCAGTGAAACCAGCTGCTTCCATCAGTGGGTCATTTTTGCTATCACCAGCAATGTTGCCACGATGAACATCTTTTGACAGACACATTCTCAATGTTGAAGCCCACATTGTCCCCTGGAAGAGCTTCATCCAAAGCTTCATGGTGCATTTCAACAGACTTTACTTCAGTTGTAACCTTAACTGGATCAAAGGTGACCACCATGCTAGGTTTGAGGACACCAGTCTCCACTTGGCCCACAGGGACAGTACCAATATCACCAATTTGGTAGACATCCTGCAGAGCCAGACATAAGGGCTTCTCAGTTGGACAAGTTGGTGGCAGGATGCAATCCAGAGCTTCAAGCAGCCTGGTTCAACTGGCATTGCCATCTTTCCAGGTGACTTTCCATCCCTTGAACCAAGGCATGTTTGCACTTGGCTCTCACATGTCACCATTCCAACCAGAAATTGGCACGAATGCTACTGTGTCAGGGTCGTAACCAATTTTCTTAATGTAAGTTCTGACTTAACAATTTTCTTGTATCTCTTCTGGCTGTAGGAGGCTCAGTGGAATCCATTTTGTTAACACCAACAATTAGTTGTCTCACACTCAGTGTGTAAGCCAAAAGGGCATGCTCACAGGTCTGCCCATTCTTTGAGATACCAGCTTCAAATTCACCAACACCAGCAGCAATAATCAGGACAGCACAGTCAGCCTGAGATGTGCTTATAAGCATGTTTTTGATAAAGTCTCTGTGTCCTGGGGCATCAGTGTAGTCATGTAATATGTGCTGGTCTCAAGTTTCCCCAGGGAGATAGCAATGGTGAAGCCACGCTCACAGTGAGCCTTTATCTAAACCCTGGCATGTTTGAAGGAGCCCTTTCCCATCTCAGCAGCCTTCTTCTCAAATTTTTCGATGGTTCTCTTGTCAATGCCACCACGTTTGGAGATCAGATGACCAGTAGTGGTGGACTTGCCCGAATCTATGTGTCCAATGGTGACAACAATGATATGAGTCTTCCTTTCCCATTTTGGATTGTGTGGGCGTTTTTCACAACATCTGTGTTCTGGCAACAAACCCATTGTAAAAAAGCTAACATGCTTTTTCTTATGTGCACTTGGGACCCATCAAGTGTTGAGTTGGAAGATGAGTTAATACCACCTAACAATGAACTTACTGATGTCTCTATAAGCCAGTGATTTTCATTTTACTTCTGCTCTAAAGACCTTTTCTTGAACTTCTGTCTTAGAAGCTATCATGGAAAAAACCACCAATACCCAGATGCCCCAGAATTAATGGAGAATATTTGGGGTTAGGAAATCATGGGAAGAAATAAGCCTATACAACCAAGATATTTTAGGGTGAGGTGTTTAGGAAGAATTAGCTCACTGGACTCACACCTTTATTCTCCAGATGAAAAAAATCGCTGAAATTTTACATTTTTCTTTGTGTAATGCACGAAAATTCAACAGCTAGAGACTCACTTGAAGCAATTTCTTTCAATTAGCACATGCACATATTAATGCCTTAAAACAAACTGCTAATTTTGACTCTTGGCTTAACTGTGGGGATAGGCATGATAGGGTACCTCAAAACAAAGCACTCGGGTAGAGGAACAGGTTAAGTATAATAGGCAGGCTGCTTACGATAATATTGATGTGCTAGGTTCGTGGCCAAGGTGAATCTGAGGAAGTGTGTATGGAGGATTAAGCCAAAGGGAGCCAGAATCACAATTCTCCAACATCAAAGATCTGAGAAAACTCTGCAGTGCTCTGAATAGCTCTTATTCCTGGGACCTACAACTAGTACTAATACAATTAGTCTTATAGGCAAGTCTTGTGAGCCTAGGTGATACTGTTTCTATGGAATTTCAAACCCTCAGTTTGGAGAGAAAATCTTAGAGCAAAATCCTCTGTGAGCCATCCTAGAACATACATGTGTGTTCTAAAGTTCGTAACTCCTGTAGTTGCAGATATACAAACACACATGCAGAATGATGTTCCGTTATCACAGGGACTTCACTAGCCTTTGGGAATAATAACGTTGATCTTCCATGATTTACTTGCACAGGCTGTGAAAAAGTGAGTAGGAGAGGAAGAGGAAAATACCCAGACTTCTCTATTTTACCACTTTTTAAAGAGCTCTTGGCAGAACTGTTCTTACCAGACATACTCTGTTAGTTTGGAAGCTTCAGTCCCTTGTCCCCATCTCCTAATCCGTCTATAATATCTGTCTTTGACATTCTTCAGTTTGCCGAATTTCTACCGCTAAGCAATGGTAGAATGCAAATGTACTCCAGAAGATGGAGATAATCTAGTTTTATTATCAGTAAGGGTGGCTGACATGTGTTTTCTGTCTCTTCTATAATGAGTTTAGCATATGATATTTCTAATCTGCATGCTGAGCCTACCATTTACAAGTGAAGAAATTATTGAGGCTCAGCCAGCCATATTACTCAGAGTTCTCAGCAAAGAGACACAGCCACACAGCCAGTAGATCTGTATGTCAGGGGTGTGTGTGTGTGTGTGTGTGTGTGTGTGTCTGTGTTACATTTGTGAGTGACAGAATATTTGTTTCAGGGACTTGGCTCACACAGTCGTGGAGGCTGGCTAGTCCAAAATCCACAGGGATGGAGACCCAGGGAAGAGTTAATGTTGTAGCTTGAATATGAAGGCAGTCTGCCAGCAGAATTTCCTCTTCCTCAGGGGAGATCAGTCTTTTTTTGCTTGAGGCCTTCAACTGATTGGATGAAGCCCACCCACATTATGAATGATAGTTTGCTTTACTCAAGGTCTTCTCATTTAAATGTTAATCTCGTGTTGGCAACATCCAGACCAGTATCTGACTAATTTTTGGGGTGCCCCACCTAGCCAAGTTGACACATAAAAGGAGCTGTCATAGTTCCTCCAAGTGAGTTCCCCATCCCTGTATACTGGTAAGTGATAGACCCATAATTTGAACCCAAGTCTGTCTGGCCATTAAAATCCTCACTGTTCCCACTGTGCCATGGCACCCTAAGTTAATCATGTTATTTCTTGTAGCACCTAGTTGAGGTGTCAGTCCTGTTGGAAGAATGAAAATTTAAATCTGAGCATGGAGAGTAGGAATGGCAGGTGGTTTGGAAGCCCCAGGTGCTAGGGGAATTTTCCTTCCTTACAAGTCAGGAAAACCTCATTTGGATGGTGATATAATGGGGAAGAGCTTTAGTTGGGCTAGAGGACTGGGCACTGGGGGACACCAAATTTGGTCTGAGTTAAAGGTTGTGGCTTGGCCTGGACCTGGTTCTGCAGAAGAGGCTTCACCCACATTTGCACTAGAAAATGAACTTCATGAAGACAGCTGTATCTTACATCCTCCTGTTTACCCTGTATGTATGGTAGAGTGTCTAGCTGTTAGTTTGATAAGCTCTTGTCTACTGAATTTATAAAAAATTAGAATTAGAGTCTAGGTAGCCTGTTGTGTTTTTGCATTATTTTCTTTTGTCTGAATGGAACAAGGGCTTTGTGTGGCACTGAAAATCAGAAGCACTTCCAGCCTATCGTTCATGCTTACTGGCCTCGAGTGAGCCCTGCTGGGCCCTGTACACTTTCACTTCCTCTGAGTGCTCACTGCTCACAGCCTCAGCCATGTTGCTGGTTTCCCATAGTGCCTCATTATGCACCAGATGCTGCCTGAGAACTCTCTCTACTGTGACCAAAGGCAAAAAAATAAGCTGGGTTGTGATTGTAGTAGTAGGTGACTATTTTATCGGGGCAGGTGGGGTTTTGTTGAAATAGTTTCTTTCTAACTTCTGCACATGTACCTGATTAAATGCTTGCTGAAATCAAAGAAGCAACCAGACAGGGACAAAAATAATCACTGTCCTGGCATCTGACTCTCAACCTCATTTGCCAAACTGACTCTTAATCAATAAAAGTGGTGCCCTAAATCTAGATCAATGTATTCTGAAGCCTGGTTCCTTATCCGTGTTTTAAGATTCGTTTTACTATTGATTGAAAAGTCTGGTTTGTGTCTGAGTTGACATCAGGCTTTATCTCTCTGCTGCAGCGGATCCCCCTGTGATCTCGGAAGAGAAAGGGCCCTGTTACCGGCTTGTCAGTTCCGGGAGGCAGTGCCTGCACCCCCTGTCTGTTCACCTCACCAAGCAGCTTTGCTGTTGTAGCGTGGGCAAGGCCTGGGGGCCACACTGTGAGAAATGTCCCCTTCCAGGCACAGGTAAGACATGACAGCTGTCTGCTCACATACTTTACCAGTCACATGGGTGTGCAGGATATTTAAGCGGGGAGGGGCCAGAGGCTCTGCTAGGCCATGTGCTTTACTAGTGATTGGCCGCTCCTCACTCCACAGTAACCAGATCTTGGGCAAAGTGACTTGTTCACTCGTTTATTGAACGTTGTCCTTAATTTCTTTAATTGGAAATGGAAGGAATTATAGTCGTGATTAAATTTTGCTATGAAGCTTCATTAACTCAAGGGCAGATCCTGCCAAAGCCTCTGTGAACTTCCGAGGGGAGTTGAGTATTAAGAAGTGGATTACACTTTAGCCTTCAGTCTGGTACATAATTGCCTGATGCCCTGAAAGGGTGAGTTTATTTAAGTACCTTACTTCTACCACAAAGTCACCAGCTTCTCAAGCAGGGTAAAACAGTTAAATGGAACAGAAAGAAACATAACCTGCAAATAGTGGGCATGGTATTATCAAAGACTCTCACTGGCTTGACGGCATAAAACAGTCTACTTGGTTGTTTATTTGATAAAATGCCTCACCCATGGGAAGTACATTAACTCTCACTGGGCCATGAGGTGTCTTAAAGCAGAATTTACGCTAGAGCAGACAAGGTTTAAATATAAATTTAAGCCTGATATTCTATCTTTGTCGTATCAGCAGAACTCTGTTAAGGCAAAGATCATACAATATTGATGGCATCTTGGTAGATTCAATAATTTTAGACGCCTTCAAAGGCCGGAGCTACTCTCCTGGCCCATCTGATCTTTTTGCTATTAAAAATTAATGATCAAACTATATAATCTTTTTAATTCATTCAATTTTGAGATCTTTGTAATCTTCACATGAAGCATAAGTTAAGACAGTGAGTGAAACTCAGGGATAGTCCTCCATAGTACTATCACTAAATTCAAAAATAATATTAAGAGTAAAATTTTTTGCATTTAATGAATTTTCGATTATATGGTAATATTCATTTAAAATATTTCATTTAATAATACTTCAAAATTTGTTAAAAATACATATTTTTCTTCTGGAAACATCTTTTTAAGTAAAAATTATATTTTCTAGTTAAGGATAAGAATGATTTTCCACCATTTAGTGTGTGATCCTTAGGAAAATAATATTTTAAGCACTCTATAATGACTATTTTAGAGTTTCCTTTTTATTGAGAACTAATTTTAGGGCCTGAACATTCAATAGAAGATCTCTTGTTCAGTGGAAGTGAGAAATGACTTATTTTACTTTCAATTTTAAAAGTAGAAATAGAAAGATTGTCCATAAACTCCTTGGTGTCTGCGTCTGGTACTTGCCTCCAACACCAACACCAAAGGGATTAGGTGGATTTTTCCTCTTTGGGCCACACACCGTCTTTCTCCCCCGTATTTTCCCTTTATTTACTCATGGGGATTATTCAGGGGAGGTGAGCAAATCATAGGAGTCTACTTAAAAAAAAAAAAAAAAACTAACCACTTTTTTTTTGGCAAGGATAGTTACTCCAGGGCACAGAGTATCTCCTCATCCCCTGGAGATGAACCAGTTCGTCATGACCAGGCTTTTGCTCACTTGTCATTTTTTTGCTTGGAAATAGCTGCATCCTGCTCTGACATTTGCCTTCTTCCTTGATTTCCATCTATCATCTCTAACATGACTCATTTTGCTAGATTCCTTCTCACTGTCCCAAGAATCTATCTTTAAAAACCCTTCCAGTCTCAGTCCTTCTTAACCAATGTTCTCGTACCAGCTGATACACTGCATTCTGGCCGGACACTTTGGGTTCTTCAACCAGAAACAAATCATGAGAATTTCAGAACCTCGTTTCCCTGAATAGTGATTTTTTTTTCGTTTGTTTGAGACAGAGTCTCACTTTGTCACCTTGGGTAGAGTGATGTGCCATCATAGCTTAGAGCAATCTCAAACTATTGGGCTCAAGTGATCCTAAGCCTCCCAAGCAGCAGGGACTGTAGGCGCCCACCACAACACCTGGCTATTTTTCAATTTTTTTTTTTCCTTTTTTAGTGACAGGATCTCTTTCTTGTGCAGGCTGGTCTCGAACCCATAACCTCAGGCAGTCCACCTGCCTCGGCCTCCCAGAGTGCTAGGATTATAGACATGAGCCACTGCGCCTGGCCTGATTTCTTTCTTTTTTTTTTTAACCTTCTTATTTATCATCTTACTTAGGTATCAGTGAGCTCTTTGTTAATAACTAATGAAATTACAGCAAAGTAGGAAGAAAAGAAGAAAGCCTGATTTTTGCTGATATTAAGTGTACATGCAATGAAATATATAGAATGTATATAGTGTCTTCTATATGTGAAATATCTCCTAATTATTACATGTATATGTATTACATATATATTACACATATGATAAATGTATAATATTTCCTAATTGGTTGCTGATGTATATATAGTCTGCTGTCCATATCCATGGGTTGAATTCACAGATGTAGAACCCATGGATGTGGAGGGCCGGCTATACTGAGCCATTTTATTAAGGGGCATGAGCATCAGGGATTTTGATATCCTCAGGGGGTACTGGAACCAATCTCCCATGGATACTAAGGAATGATTGTATATATAATATGATATATAAGATACCTGCTAAATATATGTTGTATATTCATTATATATATATATATTCTGACTGAAGAACATAGGAATTAATAGATGGAGAAATGTTTAGTAAGAAAAAAGAGGGGTTGGACTTTTTTCTGTAAATACACAAGTTTATCAGAAATTCAAGCAATTTGCTTACATTTTGTGTCTGTTTTAAAAGTCTTTAAATGTAAATATATTAGTGATGATTTATTAAGAGATATTCATCATGATATTTTCCTCTGTATAAGTTTGCACTGTTAGATTTTTAAAAGGAATATTTTCCCATCCCAAATCTAGCTGCTTTTAAGGAAATCTGTCCTGGTGGAATGGGTTATACGGTTTCTGGCGTTCATAGACGCAGGCCAATCCATCACCATGTAGGTAAAGGACCTGTATTTGTGAAGCCAAAGAACACTCAACCTGTTGCTAAAAGTACTCATCCTCCACCTCTCCCAGCCAAGGAAGAGCCAGTGGAGGCCCTGACCATCTCCCGGGAACAGGGGCCAGGAGTGGCGGAGCCAGAAGGTGAGAGCGGAGGTGGATCTTGGGCTGTAGCCATCTCTCTGTGTGTCTCTGCTTGGGTTCCCCTGTTTATGCCCTGATAGAAGAGAATTCCTCAGCTTTGGCACTGTTGCCATTTTAGGATACGTGTTTCTTTGGTACGGGGTGTTAGCTGTGTACTGTAGACTGTTTAGCAGCACCTGTGTTTTTTAACCCTTAGGTGCCAGAAACACTGTCCCCCTTCAGTTGTTATAACCAAAAAAGGTGTCCAACATTCTAGATGTCCCTGGGGGCAAGGGTGGCAAATGTGCCCCTGACTGAGAACCACTGCTATAGGATAATACGCTCCCAGCAGGTAGCAGGATTCGCTGGTAATTTCAGGGCATTCTCTTGACTCTTTGGGGGCTACTTTTTCCTTGGTGTTTATTCCTGGAGAGTGATTTAAATCCTTCAGGGAATAGCCCTAATTCATTTCTTGTCTAGAGGGTTGCTTAATAAACATTTATTTACTTTACAAAGTAGAGCCTGCAGACTTTTAAAAAGTTAAAGCATCATGAGACTGCCACGCTGCCTGCTGCCCTAAGAAGGCGCTACTAACTCACCCGTAGAATGAGTCAAATGGGCAGTCAGGGATGATGGAGGGCAAGGGGAAGGGAGGCGGGAGATCTGGAGATCACCGAGCACAGTCGCTGAGACCTAGAGAGGGGACGTGACTTGCCACGGGTCATATGAGAGTATGTTCTGAGACCTGTGACCAAGGAGCACATTTTTCCAGGGGAGAAGTTTAAGGCCTTATACTTGAGAGGGAGGCTGGAAACAATTGACTTTGGCTTTCTCTCTGGCATTCAGGAAGAGGGATCATCTCTCTCTCTATTTATATATATATAAATTAGCATATCCAATATGTTGCATATCTTGTTCACAAAAATCCTCACCGTAGATAGAAGGAACAAAAATTTTAGATTCGTATGGAATACACACACGCACACACACACGCGTGCACACGTGCACATATGTATTATTTAGTCTAATTCCTATTGGCTTTTCATGGTTGATTCTTAGGTCAGAACTCAGGGTGCCCATTTACACATCTTGTGAGGAAATAGGGTACCCAGGCCAATGATGAGTTGGGAGCTTGACACCACCTTCCTGGTAGGCAGGATTTTTTCTGGACTCTGATTGTGTTTTCTGGCCTACTTCCTTCTGCTCTTTCATGCACTGCATTTCGTCCTTGGTTAGGCAGAGCAGGTAGGACCATACCTGAAACTGTCAGCATCCACCTATTTGTCCCTGTACACTTAGAGTGTCACGGCCGGATGTTTGCAACTGTTAGTCCTTTGCACAGGCAGGAAGAAGTGGACCGAATGGTCCAGATTTTGCATCAAGACTTTCTTGGTGGTGAGTTAAGCAGGATAGGTTAATCGACTTTCTCCAACCACAAGAATATTGCAGGAGTGACTTTAATTTATCTGATACCCTAATTATTTTTAGGAGGTAATACTCCCACCCAACCTGTATGCTAATGTTAAGGAGATACTAGTCATGAGAAAAATCCTGGTGAATGTTAACTTGAGGCTTGAGGACTACTACAGAGAACTGATTAATGAAAAGCAAGTCTTTTGAACAACAAAGGCATCACCACCACCGCCACAATAATTTTCAAGATTGTATAATATGTAATTTGTTCAATATATTAATGCTCACAGGGCTTTACTAGAGATTAGAATAGATCAGTAGTGCAGCATCTATTCTCATGTCTCTTACTGAAATTAGTGGCCTTCTGTTTTAATGTTGATACCGGAAAGTATTTCAACAAATATATACTATATTAAGTATTTGAGCAACTAATGAAAATGTTTTCTAAGATATGAGAAGTGCCACATAATGTGATTAGGCAAAAAAATTATGTACCAGAAAATGTTACCTTTTTTAACTTTTTAGTTTAATCATCTCACTTTCAAACGAGTTTGAAAGACTTACACTGGTCCCTGGGCTCCCGTTGTTGAAGAATAACGTAGTGCTGGGACTTTGCTGTCTGTCATGTGTAAAAGTCCCTCGAATGTAGATAATCTTAATTCTGCATTTGCTTTACTTAGGGTTTTAATTTTTTTGGAGAGATACTAGATTTTTGTTGCTTTTTAAAAATTGAAATATAATAGAGTGAATTGTCTTAAAATGTACTAAAGTCCTTTTTTCTTTTTTGGTTTTAGTGGCAACTGTACCTCCTGAAAAGGTAATTTTGTTTATTGTTTATAAGTCCATTTCTTAACCTCCAAAATTATTTTCTGTTAGAATATGTATAGATTTTTTAGACTTAAACACAGTAGCATGTCTATTAGGCATCGATTGATTTAAGTTAATATACTTAAATTGACTTGATCTGAACTTTTTTGAACTTAAAGTTGATTTACGTTCATTTATTCAAGAAATATTTCTAGAGCATCTGGTATGCAGCTAGTACTGTTCTCAGGACTCAGAAGAAAATAAAGAACAAATCAGACCAAGTCCCTTACATTCATGGGGCTTAAATTCTAGTGAGAAGAAAACGAGTGGAAATGATGGGAGTAGAGTGTATAGAATTCAGAGTCAACTGCTTACCTGGGCCGTCTATGGAAAGAAAGATTTTGATATGTTTGAGTCACTGTGTATTCTCAGTATGTATAGTGCATGTGTAGTGAGTGAGATGCTTCTCAACTCAGCTAAAATTTAACATGTGTGTTTCAATTGAATTAGAATAAGAACAGAGCTTACTTATCCCTGAAAGATACAGCCAAATACTAGAAGGTTGCTTCTTTGAAATTTTAGAGAAATTTTTTAGCAATCTCTTGGCATCTGGGCTTAGAATGGGGCAATGTGAGGAGTTCACATGCACATTTGCGGCTCTCAGCATCTCTGAAGATCAGTGATGAAGAGCAGTCTGCAATGTGGCTGATTTTGAATAGTTCCAATCGATACACGGGAGGAATCATTCACCTTGTGAGTGGGCCAGCCAGTGGCCTGTCAGCCTCATCATAACTCAGATCTCCATTTATGATGAAGTTCATGATCTTTCTTAATCTGAAAGAGATCCTGAAAATGTTCTCGTCTGTGCATTTGGTTTGGGGAGGAGGTAGTAGGAATAACGCAGTCACGGTCTTTGTAGTGTTGGTACCTTACTAGGTTAATGTTACGGGATGGACGAGGAGACAGGAGGATGGTCCTAGGTGGGCAACTGCATGGCCAAGTTGTGGCGGAGGGGACAGCAAGGATCATGAAAGGCTTGTTGAGAACGAAAATTTAGGGTGTCTTTGGTAGGTTTCGAACACCAAACTGCAGTTGTAATCATTGGGGGAAAGACCCTTCTTGTCAGCTGGACAGTACTTACTATATTGAGAAGTGGTACAGATTAGAAAGACATGGGCTGTGGACTGATTGAGGTCCTACCTAATAGGTAATAGAAAGCTAGTCTGTATTCTTAAGAAGAGGAAGAAATGTGGGAGAAGTAGTAAGTGCTCAGTATTTCTGGGAGATGAATTCTGGCAGGATTAAGTGAGAGGGGAACAAAGACGAAGCCCAAGAAGCCAGTTAGATTATCACAGTAGACAGAGACGGAGAGAGTGAGTCTAACTCGTGGGGAGGAGTGTCTGTGGCTACGGAAAAGGGTCAGCCTCTATAAGAAATAGTGTCAGTGGGCAGAGCTTCGAATAAGGAGTGAAGAAGGACCAAACAGTGACTTTAAACCTGATTAATGACTCTGGTGGCACTGACAGAAATGATGAAGTGGGAATGAGACCCTGCATGGTTTTGGAGGAGGTGGATTTTTGAGATATCTGTGGAATATCTAAATGGAATTACCCAATGCGCATTTGCACATACAAAACTGGGTCTGTGATGAGATATTCAGGCAGGCTATTTTAGGAAACAGGAAAGAGGTGGCAGTTGAGGCCAGGAGAGGGGATAAGAGTTAACAGAGGCCGGAAAAATAAACTTTCTCGAAGGTGACAGTAACAAAATAACTTGATGAATATTTTTAATAGCGTGGTGGTGTGAGCTGTCTGGTATTGCTCTGATGTGGGCAGAGTCACAGATTCTTAACGAGGCTAACCATTCAGTCTTTGTAAGCCCTGGGAGCTACAACTGGAAGCTGACCCATGGATGATAGGCTGCTGCCTTGCTTGGCCCCCTGGAGGAAGCCTCCAATCTTCTCCCAGAGCAGTGGTTTTCTGTTGCTTCACGTAACTACCCCTGTTCAGAGAGCTGTAGTTGTAAAGTTTTCGGATGTGGGGGGAAGGGAAGACATAAGTGACCAGTCTGCACTATTTTAACTTACTGTACCTTTGTTATGCCCCCTCTGCCCTGTCCCTTTTTAATCTGCAAAGTGTGGCCAGTCACCTAAGTGAGGAGAAGCCACATGTGAAGGAGGCAAAGGCTTAGTTCTCCTTTGGGGTTAGTTGTGCCCTGTTGCAGACTCAATCTGGACCCCGGGCCAATTCGTGTATTACTGGAAAGGTCTGACTTTGGGCCTCAGGGAAATGGCTGAGGGTGTGTGTGTAAGGCTCAGCCCTGCGGGGGAAGTATGCGGGCATACTGTCCTCGCACCGTGACAATAATTTCTTTTTTAATCTCACACCATTACACAGATATGGTCTTATGACGTTTCTTTGCCTTTCTAAGGGTATAATTAATTAAATAAAAAATAGTAATGTGTGCAAACTAAAAATAACTCCCACTTTCAATGTCCCTTTTTATTGATATAACCGTCTAGGAAATACCTTCATTGGATCAAGAGAAAACCAGACTTGAGCCTGGTCAGCCCCAGCTCTCTCCAGGCATCTCGACCATTCGCCTGCATCCACAGTTTCCAGGTAGCCTGTTGGTCTGTGCTGTTTGTAAGAGTTTTCTGAATAAAGGTTGAAGACAGGAATTATTTTGTCTTTTAAAATAAATCATTAGAATTCATAATTAAAGTTAAATGTGAAAAATATACACAAGTACCTGAATACACTCATAATGTCAGTATATAATGTTGTAAGTGTTGGGAAAGGCAAGTTTTTCACTATTTTCTGTGGTCAGGAATAGTATATTGTTATTCAAACAGTATGGAAATTCATCGTGAGGTGGCCTTTTTTTTTTTTTTTTTTTTTGACTTCTGAATCTCTCTTAGATATTTTTGATAAATATTGGAACAAGAGCAATCAATTAATACCATGAGCTTTTGGGATCTCTAATAGTTCTTTATATCTAAGAACAATTGTGATATAAGTTAGACTAACTCATGCTTTTGAAATGGGAATCTCTGTGCATGTAACAGGCTGTAATTTTATTCTTATCCCCTACTTCCTTTTATAGTAGTGATTGAAAAAACATCACCTCCTGTGCCCGTGGAAATAGCTCCTGAAGCTTCAACATCAAGTGCCAGCCAAGTGATTGCTCCTACTCAAGTAACAGGTTGGTGCAGTATTTGTTTTGAAATCTGTCCTATGGAGGAGACATGGGTCTGAACCTCATTTTACTTTATTTAAGTATTTTTTCTCTCTGAGCAAACAGCAAAGTTTAATTCTGTTTTAAAACAACACTTGGGATTGCATACTGTAAAGATGAAAAATTGCTATTTTGCTTTATTTATGTCAGATAATTCTCCACTATTTATCCCTTTCAATATTTCTCTACACATTCTCTCCATTTATTCTCTCGATTTCTCTGTCCCACTATAAGTAAATGGCCTATTCTTGCCAATTTTATAGTTGCTAAGTGTGATTATCTACTCAGAGCAGTTTCTTTTTATTAGAGTTATTTTATAACACACTAAGCACAAGGACTTAATAATAAGTCACCTCATTAATTTAGTTTTGGATCAATGGCTTTAAGAGTGAACTGAATTTTCTAGTGTCAAATATTGGGAAGTTTTATTAATTTGAAAATTTAAATATGTTAAGAATAAATGGTTTCTGAAAATTAAAAAAAAGAATACTTGGCAGAAACAAAGTTGACAGCTCTGAATCAGTGCCAGTCATTGTGAAGTTAGTACTATTTAGACCATTCCAAATTAATTTTTCCGTATTTTGAGTTATTTATTAACGTAGTTGTGTCAGGGGTATGTCACTGTAACTGTTTGGCCTACGTTTGTTTTCACACATAGTTATTTGGCCCCTCAGTAACTAAGGAGGCAGAAGAGAAACCATTTGCAGGCTCTTCATTTTGCTTTAGTATTATCCATGCGAATTTGAAAAGAAAATTTACAGTCAGCCACCTCTTATACTGTAAAGTAGCCTATCTTTCAGCTTCCCCAAAATGCAGACGTTGGGAGAAGAGCAAACAGTTTGCATTGCTCATTAATGTGTTCAATTTGGGCAGAATCAGCCAATGCATGCCTTAATTTTTGCATAAACAGAGTAGATTATCTAATGTTAATAACATGAACTCCACTAATTTGATTCATTTCTTCTCCTCTGACTTATGGGCCATGCTTTGCTATGTCCCTGAGAAAGAATTTTTAACAGTGTTAAATGTTAGCTAGAAAAATTACCTTTTTTTAGAAGTCATTGTACATATTGGTACTAACTTGTTTCCAGATCTGTCTCCTTATCAGAAGGTGACTTCCTTGATTGCAGGCGTTGAACTTTTATCTTTGCAACCCTAAGAGCTAGCCCAGGATTAGTTTTGTATTTTGTATTTGTTTTGTTTGTTTGTTTGTTTGTTTGCTTCAGTAGATTTAGGAGGTACAAGTGGTTTTTTGTTACATGGCTGAATCGCATTGTGGAGAAGTCTAGGCTTTTAATATACCAGGCACCTAATCAACTTCATTTTAAATGTAGTATCAAGTATATAAGGTTGTTCAAGGATCAGTCATAGTAGCAAATATTTGGAAATAAATCTAAATATTGTTAAGGAAGAGGATGTGTAAATATGCAGTGGAATATCACACAGTTATTCAGGTAACATTTTAAAAGAATAATGTCATGAGAAAGTACTCATGGCATAGTGTTTGTTAAGAAACACAGAACACAATATAATGATTCCAGTTTCATTTTTTCAATGTCTACGAATATAGAACAGGAAATGCATCTAAGTGTTCAACTCTCACCAGTTACTCTTCAATATATTTTTGTGTATTTTCAAAGTTCTTTATAATAAACATTAATTATTAATGAAAAAAGTTACAAAAATATATTTTGAAATAAATGAAAAGCCTAAATGTTAATAGCCTCTATATCGTCAACAAGAAATATGCTAACAATAGAGAAATGGAAAAATAATATAACCAGATAATTTGTAGAAAAAGAGAGTCCCAAGGAGCATATAATAGAAAATTTCAGCTTTACTAGTTGAAATGCAAATTAAAATGGGGTAATACTTTATTCTTATCAAATTAGTATTGATAAGCCCAACAAAACTACTTTTATTAGGGTAAAATCAAGACTCTCACATTACCGAAGGGAGTATGTATTAGGATTCTCCAGAGAAACAGAAACAACAGGGTATATATAGGTATATAGAAAAGGCTTTATTATGAGAGAGATCGGCCCACAGGATTCTAAAGACAGAAGTTCCACAGTCTCATCTGCCAGCTGGGGGCCCAGGAAGGCTGGTGGTGAGATTCTAGTAGGGGAGTTAGTAGCGGAAGTCCCAATCTGAGCCTGATGGCCTGAGAACTGAGAGGGCAGAGTGTGAGTGTCCAAGGGCAGGAAAAGAAGGATGTCCCAGCTTAAGCAGAGAGCAAATTCTCCTTCCTCTGTCCTTTTATTCTGTTCTTGGTCCTACCCTCCACAGATAAGATGATTCCCACATTGGTGAGGGTAATCTTTACTTGGTCAACCAGTTCAAATGCTAATTTCCTCTGGAAACAATCTTATAGACACACATGGAAATAATGTTTTACCAGCTATCTGGGCATCCCTTAGCCCAGTCAAAATGACTCATAGAATTAACCATCACAGAGTATAAACTGGTTCAATTTTTCTGGAAAGCATAAACTGGCAATATATATAAAGAACTTTAAAAATGTTCACAGCTTTTGGCCCAGTAATCCTATTTTAAGATATGTCCTCTAAAAAAAAAATAATGTCCCCAAAGACTGTGGTATTAGTTTATACAAATGGTTACTTATCATAATACAATGTATAATAGAGAAAAAATAGAAATAATGTGAACATTCAACTGTAGGAAAATAGATAGTTATGGTACATTTGTACATTGAAACATGTTGCCCCAAATGTAGTATTTTTGCAGAATTTTTATTAAAGATCTATGTAGCAGGAAATGGCCACAAGATATTGCTAAATTTAAGATGAAGGATGTAAAAAATGAATGATGTTAAATGTTATATGGATTCCTTAAAAAAAAGATGCATACACTTTGAGAAAATACTGGGAAAAATACACTAGATATTAGCAGGGATTGTTTTTTTGTAGTGGGATCTAGGAGGTTTAGGTGTTATTTTGTTTTGGAATTTTATCATGAAGAGGACAGATAGTTTTAGAGTGAGAGAAAATGTCCCCCAGAGGCGTCATGTCAACTTTAAGTTCAAGATTCCACTGCAGGATGAGGTTGGCCATGTATGACAGGAGTAGCTAATAAAAGAGTCTATAGCCTCCATTAGAATATTTACTCCTTCGAAACATGATATGCTTCATTTCAAATAGAAATGTTCTTATGGCTCGGCTCCTGTGGCTCAACGGGCTAAGGCGCCAGCCACGTACACCTGAGCTGGTGGGTTCGAATCCAGCCCAGGCCCACCAAACAAC